>BMAV01024741.1:11457-24837 GCA_019973955.1 Trichonephila inaurata madagascariensis
CGCTCATGAATATAATGAATTGAATTCAAAAATACTATACTTTGACACTAAAGCTGAAATACGACTTTAACCTCTTAAGTACCAGCGGCGTATATGAATGTCTCACTCAGCCAAAACTTTAATTGTCCTGGACGTATATATGCGTCTTTCCGAAGTACGACAGTTTATTTGTACTGCTATCCATAAAATTATTCCGAAGGCTTCGGAATGCAATAATAGGACCTTGACAGTGTTTGCGAAGGATTTAAATATTTCAAAGGATTTAATTATTTATTACTTTTCTCTCCACCAATACACCACATGCACACGCTTACGTGTTAAAAAACAGTGGCATTGGGGAGAGAAAATCACGTAACCATACAAATTATCAAGATAAGTGTTAATTTTTGTATATAATTGTATATATATGACAAGCCCACACACACACACACACACACACACACACATGGGGTCATTGTTAATTATTAAACTTGTTCGGAACGTAGTATCGTTAAATTAATTATAAATGTATCAGAACTGCACAATGCATTTTATGTTTTATATCAGTATAAATTTGTATTTCATTTTTTATTATATCAAAATGTATTTCGTTCGCTAACTTTCTGTAAATTAATAATTTGTTTCAAAATAATCTCTTGTTTTCGACTTTTCAATATGCTTGCCTCCCCCTCTCCTGGAGTTATCACTCCCCCCCTAGGGGGCGCGCCCCACAGTTTGAGAAACGTTGATATAACCTCAACAAATTATCAAAATTATTATCTCAAACAAAGTATCAAAATTCTACATATTGTTCCACCTTTTTTCATTCAAAACAGTAAACACACTTTTTTTCCCCATTTTCTCACTCCGTTGACAACCTAATTTTTGCATTGAGCTAAACGTACTCAAGATTCTATAATTTAGATCAGTTACAGTTAATATCTTTATGTGGGATTTGGAGCAACAAAGACTATTATCCCATAAAAAACTAACAAATATTAACAAGTTAGTTGATGTCAAAATATTTCTTCTGAATAAAAAATCTGAATGTTGATCTGTTTGATATAGCGTTCTCCAGTAACTCTTTGAAGGTGATATTGCAACGAGGATCAATTTTGAGAAAAGATTTTAGATGATTTCGAGGGTAAGTATTTCTATTGCAGCTTAATAAAATATATTCCAAGTCATTTAAACAATTACAAGAACTACAAATTGCATTATGCGTTAAACTGAATTTTTGAAGAAGTCCTAATCATTTAGATACGTATCGAATGTCAAACAAAAGATAAGCTGAGAGTTTTATCCACGTCGCAAAAAAGAACAAAACGAGGGCTTTTGGAGCCAGATCTCATAACCCGGACGACGCATGAGTTGGCAGACATCCGTCTTCTAACTGAAACACCACAGCAACGGGAGGACATAAATTTCACGCCCATCGGCCTCCTCTACATAGTGAGTTTTCAATGGCATCAGGACGCAAACGAGTTCGACACCAACCACTAGTACAGGGCTGACACGAACAAAGGAAAAAAATATATACAGAAAAGAAATACCCCCACGAAAATGGTTTTGAGAAAAAATGGTTCAAAAAGAACCATTTTGAAAAAAAAATGTGAAAAATAACTCAAATTAGTTTGGAATCAATGTCTTCTTTTATTTTATTTTATGGATTACGAACACAAAGACAAAACTAAATTGTGCGGGAAGGTGGAATGGTTTATTGTTATTGTTGTTCTTATACACATAAGTTGATGAAAATAGAAAAATTTAGAAAAAAAATAATAATTAAACTATGCACACACATTAAACACTAAATCATGGAGAGACATAGCCATCCTATACACCTCCAGCTTGAAACATCTCTTTGACTCACAGGCTGGATGTTTTGTGTGAATGGTTAATATAAAAACTTTATATTTATATATATATATATATATTCTCCAAGTCATCCATCAGCTTATCTTGAATCACCTTGTAGTGATGCCTGGTAACTAACAGGATGGCTCAACAGCAAGATGAAATATTGTTTTATCTTATTTGGAGATAAAAGATCTTGCTTCTCGTTTTCTTTCGAATATTTGGATGATACTGATATGCAGTTAACCCTCCTATAACGCGGTGAGTGCACATCATTCGTACCGCGTTATATGGAGACCAATAAAAATCTTTTTGGCGCGATTCCTTAATCCTTTTGTTTTGTCTACGCCATGCCTCAGTGCACGCTCCGCTCTTTTAATTTATTCCTCGATCAGTGTAATCGCTACTTTTTTTATTTAATAATAAAATTAGATTTCGAAGGGAGAGATGGTGGCAAGAATTTAACATAAAATAAATACAACAGAAAGTAATATTAATGTATTACGCTTCCAGATGTAAATTATTTACACTATTTTAAGCGTTCATTACACAAAATTTGTAATAACGTGTTACTTTTGCTAAGCAGATATCCCGTGGGAAAAAAGAACTAACACCAATATGCGTTATCCCCATGGCAACCACATTGCTCCACGATAAAAATATCAAAGTAAACCATATTGTAATATTATCGCCTATCTTGGCGAACATTAACAACAACTTGGCGCCTAGCCCTACTATATCAAATTAGCATCCCAGATGGAGTTTGATAATTAGACCGACGATATCCAGTTAAAACCATTCATTGGATGCACGGAAAGAACTGATGGGACGTTGTCGAATGGAAACCGTGCTGTGTAAGAGTACCGCGTTATAGAAGGGCTGTCGCAATTTCAGCTCCGTGTTATATAGAAACCGCGTTATAGGAGGGTTGATTGTATCCCAAGCGTATCGAAATCAATGAGTTAGTATTAACAAGTATTTAATATTGTGTATTCATCAGCACGATAATGTATACCGTGAGTATCAATATCACTCGTATAAAATACAAATGTAACTTCATGCATACTTTATTTGTTTAAATTGAAATGCATTATGATATATTGATATAAGCAAAGCAACTTTCCCACTTAGGCACGTGCCTAAGGCGCCAAAACATAGAGGGCGAAAAAAAGAGAACAAAAAATCAAAATTACAGTGTGTGTGTGCGGACTATGGAAAATATCTACTATGGAAAGTAAAAAGATCTTAACAGTTTCATGTTGCTAATGCACTCAAAATGATAATCCAGCGAAAATTGATTACAATGATGTCATTTATGATTTTGCAATGATTAAAGCTCGAAGAAAACCTTTATTGCACAAGTACAACGACAGTGACTCAAGAAAGGATTAGGACATTAAAAGTAAATATATTTAAGAGATAAGAGCAATGATAATTAACAAGTTGATAGCAATTCATACACAATAATGTATACTCTCTACCAGTAGCGCACACAAAAGTTTTGCAAGGGGGGAGGTCCAGGGTCGAAAATCCACCATTCTTGTATCATGCTCCTTTTGATTTTGTCGATTTTGGGAGACAAAAAACAGTAAAAAACTAATTATTGAATAAATAATTTGTATTAATTAATAAAATTAATCATTAAAGACAAATATTTAATTAAATTTTACGTATTATATACTTAAAATTATAATCAATCGGGGAAAAAATCAAGGGCTTTGGGAGGGGTCCGGAACCCTAGGACACCGCCCTTGTGTGCGCGCCACTGCTCTCTACCATAAGTGCAAACGATTTCATTCATGCACAGTATCGTGACGTCTCACGCGTCCTTTCCCTAACATAACATCTGTGTTCTTTGACGGCCACGATTAATGGCAAATCTTTTCCAACCCAAATCCAAGAAGTGAAACGAAGGATAGATGCAAATAAGATAACCTTTAAAAGGACAGAAGTTTTAGTAAACATGTTGGCAATTTAGAGAAAGTTCAGTTCAGAGAAGATAGAAGTGTAAATTGACGGCTTACCTAAGAATCACGAAAATCTCGCCATTCATCCAAGGTACATACCATTGTATGCCAGCTTAGAGGAATATCTGAAGTGGATTGGACGTTGCGTAGAAACCAAGGTAGGAAGATTATATTCTGAAGGCGAATATATTATTAAGATTGAGAGTAGGCGGATATAGTATAATTATATTGATAAGTGATCTAATTGCGCGATCTGTGTTACTAATTAAGGCTACGTGTTTTGGTTTATTCTCACTTAATATAAGTTTGTTCGATATATAAGTAATTTAAGTTAAATTCTTAATAAAAGTCATATTAAGAATTCTAAAATGTCTCATCATTTCGAGAATCCCACACCTCTAACTTACCCTGAAACCCCACGCGATATGGTCAACGAAGATCGACCATGTCGCAGTATTAATTCACAAAAGGGTTGTTGGGGATGCCGTAAAGTAAGAAATGAACAAGAGTGTCCACAAACCATGCCACTGTCCTTTCCTTATGTTGCCGGTTGCCAGCTCGGGCTCATAGATGGTGAATAATGGAAAAATTTTCCAAAAAAGCAAAAACAAATAAAGGAAAAAGAGTAAGAGAGTTAAGGGAAAATCTCTTTCGAATCAAAACTGGCAAGGTAAGCACTGAAGGAGGGGGCGCTCTGGAAGTAGTGGAGATCCGTAACAGTTTGAAGTTCCTAGGGCGCCAGGGAGGTTAAAAATGGCTCTGGATATAAGAATGCATTATGTGGATCTGCTGATAAACTGATTTCCTATTATAATTTTTTTTAAGATTGAAATATTTCAAATAAATGAAAATCTTTTAAATTTATTAATTTTAAAAACCGCATTAAGTGTCTAAACGAAACTCTAAATCTTCAGTAGATTATCCAATTCAATAAAAATCGATGAACGCTATTGATGCAATAGAATCATTTAGAGGTATTGATAGAAAACAACCCTTCAGGCAAATATAAAAAGGAATGAAACAAAAAATGAATACCACTGAAGAATTTCGAGGATTGAATTTATATCGATATTTTACCAATAACTAATCAAACTACATCGACAGAGTGTTACAGCGAGAACTCATTTCCAATTCAAGTTTCATGTCCCAATATGCGAACGGTGTGAAAGAGAGCACATTCGTTATAATTTTTCAATTCATGTGGACCCGAATCCCTCATCGAAGTTAGAGTTTCTGTATGTGGTTGTGACTAATCTCGAACTGTCCGAAAAGTTTCCACTCATCCGATTTCGAGCTTTAAAAGGATTCGCGAAAAGTTTCGGTCGCCAAGTGGGTGAAAACGATTTTTCCTACTAAAGCGGTTTCCAGTTGCGACGAAGGATTTAATGCCCTTTTAAATCCTCGAGAGCAAAGCTCTTTCGTCTCTAGTCACACCAAACGAAATGAAAGCTAAGGGCATTACCCTTCTCGATGTCTGTTGATGACGGGTACAGGTGTTTATTATATTTTATCGTTCGTACCAGTGCTGTGAGGGGAACAAAGGATCCATAGGTATATTCCGAATCCCCTTATTGCTGTGCTAGCAATAAGGTTTTAAATAATATTTTAGACTCTGATGCCTTTTATGGAGGAAATTCATTTCCCCAGATTAAAATATATTCACATCGTACTTTATAAAAGAGCTTCCTTAAGATTTCGAAGGAGGTAATATAAAAATTAGTATACCGCATTAAATAAGTTACGGTAATCTCAAAAATTGATTTTGAAATTGTTATCGAAAAACAATTTCTTAATGATATACTATTTTCGGAAAAAGTCCAATTACATTGAAGTATAATGAAATTGGATTTAAAGGAATGTACAAGTTGCAAAGGATGCTTAGTTTTCTCAAAGGATTTTTGTGTACGTTAAAAGAATTTTCAAACCTATATTATCATCATCATCATTATTATTATCAATACGGAAGCGGAATAAGATTACTGCATCCTGTTTGAATTTTCGTACCTTTTTCCATATTTGTTTATATAAGTATTGAAACCATATAAATATTCTAAACTTAGTGGGGTTTTTGTGAAACTTAAGATTAAGAAATGTATAAATGGAAATTAAAATCATTATTAATTTGTATTCACACAATTTTTATACTATTCCAATGTGTGTTTATTTGTCTCCCTATCACTAACTGATGATTTAATAATTTCTGTAAAATGTTTCAAATGTTTGTCGAGCATGAAACTAAAATGTTATTTACATATGATATCAAAATTAACTAATAGTACTTTTTCTACTTAAACTATTATAAAACTACTTCGCAATTCTTGAATCTGATATTTAATATCTACGGCGAGATATTACAGCGAAATTTTGGCAGATAACATGCTGTACAAAGATCAAATGATTAAAATTACAGCCTCTTATGACGTGTGGATAATGACAAAATCAGTTGTTAGTGCAGCTGCCATTGTTAGATATAACCACTACCACACGCCTGGCATAGAATCAAAGAGGCTTTTGATGTATCCTTGGGGTACAGCAGTCCATGCGGCTTCCACATATTGCCAAAGTTGATCTGGTGTAGCACAGTGGGTGGTGTATCCCGGGCTAATCACTGTGCAAGCATAGACCACACGTTTTAGATAGGCGATAGAATTGGGAGAACAAATAGGCCAAGGGGAAGCAATTCAATCTGATCGGTAAGGAAGAACTCTTGAACATTGCGTCCTACATGCGGTCACGTATTATACTGTTGGAATATGACTGAATGTATTAAGACCACGGGCTCCAACACCTTAGACATGTAGCGCTGGCTGTTTAGTGTACCAGAAATCCGTACTAGAGGGGTGCGGTAGGGAAATCCAATGCCACCCTAAACCATGATACCGAGAGTAGGACCAGTGTGGCGATGCATAACGCAACAGTTCAGCAGCCTCTCAACTGGAATCCAACCATCGTGAAGTTGCAGACAAAAGCAGGATTCGTCAGTAAACACAATGCAATTCCATTCCATTGTCCATGTCCACCGTTCATCACACCATTGGTGAGGCAAACACCTGTTGTTTCCTGTGAAGGGTAAACGAAGCAATAGACGCCTTGCGGATATTTCACTCAGCTGGAAACGGCGTCGAATGGTGCGAGCGGACACCGAATGATGCGTAACGGACTGAATCTGTGTTGCTATGGTTCGTGATGTGGCTGCGTGATCCATTACTGCTATGTGCACAATCCGTCTGTCATCTCAAGCAGTGGTGAAACGAGGCAGATGCGATTAGCCCGTCAGTCTGTCGTTTCCTCTTGCATCCTGCGATGACAGATTCGCATCCCAGTTACTTGGTTTCTTCCAACACGTTGACCGATTTCTCTGAAGGATAATATACAATCGCTATAGGCTACTATTCTTCCTCGGTCGAATTCAGAAACTTAGTCAAAAAACGCTCGATATTTTCCACGAGACATAGGTAAACAGATTACGCAGAAGAAAAAAAAAACATGAAAAAACAATTGCCGTACTTCAAATTGCCAATCTGTTCTTCCCTTATATAGCGCTTGCGGTTGGTGCTACGGTCACCCGTGATGTGGGGTTTGCGCTATAATGCTAATGATTTGCATATTTCATCGCCACCAACACATGATTTAAGTTTCACATGCTTCCTTCAGTGTGTTGCGTTTTGTGTGGCAAGCAGAGTATTTTCATTGAAATACGTTCGACTGATGTGTGTTCTTTCTTTAGAAAAAAAATCCTACACTGACATACTTGGTAGTTTCAAAAAACTTCTATCTTCGCGCGCGCGCGCGTTTTTTAGAAACATAACCCTCTTCATTATTAAACAGATACTGGAAACATAAATTGAAATAAAATTGGAATATATAGCACCACTTTTAAAAATAATACACATAGATAGATATTTCTATTTACTATTTATTGGAAAAGCATGTGTTTGTACTTCCAATTTTGGACACCCCAATGTGTGTATATATAACAACATTAGTTATATGTAATTATTCGAATCATGACAAAATTAACTTTTGATAATTACTTTTAATCAGGAAATAGGTAAGTATTAAATATTTGTTATTGAATTACAAATATTACAATTAATTGTTATCATTATGCCAAATGTCCTTATAAATTAAATTCGAACTTTTACCAAAGTAACTTTTTTTTGGCTATATTCTTGAAAAGAGCATCTGTTAGAAAAGCGATTACAAAGAGTAAATGGCATGCACACTTTCTAACATTGAATGTGTATTTCCTAATAAAAATAGCATAATAATTTATGAAGCTAAGAGTTAAAAGAGGTAATTAATATTTTGAAAAAAAAAGTCTGTTTAAGTAGAGAAATAAAATCAGAGAACTTTTCAATAACAATTCTTCATATTATGTTAAAACTCGATTTTTAAAAAATAACACATCCAATGTTTTTCTAAATTAAACATGATCGCGTCTGTAACTCTTTTTATGCCACAAATCAGATGTCCACGTACTTTGCATAGTCGTTGACTGATTGAATATTAACGTCGTACTGTTCAACTACACGAGGGCTTTTGGCGACAGACCACGTAATTTTGAACCATGGTCAAGTGACGTGGATGACACCTGAGCTGACACCCCCTCTCCTAACTACCACACCACACCAACGGGAGGACGTTTCTGCTCTCGACAGATTTAACGTGCGTCGCTGCCCTACACGGCGGGTCTTTAGTGGTACTGGGCTCAAACTCGTGACAAGGCAAGCCACGATTCGATACTTATACCACTCGGCTACCGCAGCCACTTGCATAGCTGCGTTGCAAGTATAATCCCTTCGATAAACGGAATGTCCAAGTACGTAGTAACACTTGGGAAAAAACAACTTTTACTTTGCTTTTTCCCCATATGAAGAGAAAAACACTTCGTGGAATTGTGAATTCCTTTCGGAGTTATATATTTTAAGAGAATGCCTTTTTCTCTCTTCTCTCTCCAATGTGTTGTAAGGCTGGGCGTCAGCATAAATTGTAACCGCCATCATAGAGTTCACTTCTTCTAATTAATCTTCATAATCAGTCAATGACATGTCACTCTCATTGGTGGTTTCTTCCTTAATCATTTCGATATAACACACAGTGTCACAAAGCCTTCTCCACTGAGGTTACGTACAAGCGCAATGATTTCTGACGATTGCGTATGACCGCGCGGTAGCCTAGAGGTCAAGATGACGGACTCGTGGCCGGCGTGTCATGAGTGTGAGACTGCATCAATGAAGACCCGCCATGCAGTTGGGGCCAATGTATGATAAGTATGTCGATACTCAAACGTCCTCCCGTTGATGTGGTGTGCAATTTAGGAGAGGGTGTTGCCAGCACAGGTGGCATCCTTCTCTCTTGACCATGGTTCAAAAGGGCGAGGTAAGCCCTCGACGACCAAAAGCCCTCGAGTAGCTGAATAGTACGACGTTAATATTTACTCACTCACTGACGATTACTTGGATGTGTCTTCGGTTGCATCATTCGAGTCACGAAAATATTGTGAACATGAAACGTATACTGATACCACGCCAAGCAAAAAGGATTGAATGGACATTATAGGGAAACTATTAATAAAAAATGAACATAGTGCCTTTTTAATGGCACTGGCAGAAAATTTAAGTGTGTAATTAAGCCAAAATTTTGGAATTCATACGAGGTATAAAAAAATTCCATATAAAAGGACCTCACAAAAACATTGTTTCATTGTGTTTTCTTAACTACTTCTGAAAGATTTGTATTAAAGTAAAATATGCGTTTTCTTTTGATGATTTACAGCAGGGATTCCCAAAGGGGTCTATAACCACCTACACGGGGTCCACGTCAGCTAAAAAATAATTTGGGGGTCCATGAGGTGCAAATGGGAGTCTACGATAGTCTTTCTCATTAAACCAGATCTTGACTTAAATTTTAAAAGGAAATTTAATCAAGTGGGGAAACCAGACTTATATACCTATTTAACAGATTTATTTACTAAATTTAGTGAGGTCAATTTGCAGTTACAAGGTGACAGCATAAATTTCATTAAAATAAGGACCTCATCTTAGCCCTTCTTGTGTGTGCCAGAATTAAGTAAAAGGAGTACAATTTTTTGGACGTCTCAAATTTTCTCAGTTTCTCAATTTTGTCACAGACAATCTACCAGAAAAAAGACGTTTTTACTTACGTTCAACATTTAAATGCCCTTTTTTAGATTTTGAAAAAAGGTTTGAGAATGTTTTGACTATCGTAACACCCCAGTAGGCAATAAATTCTTATGGTCCCTTTGAAAAAAAATGTCAGATTACAAGAAATAGGCACTAGGAATAGGCACTAACGAAGATCTTAAAGCAAAGTTTAGAAACGGATGTCACCAATTGTGGCTTTCAAAAGTTACACCTGTTATTTATTCCATATTATAGGTTATCTTAAGAAAGTTTTTGATTGTTTTTCAGATTGAGAAGGAGTTTCGGTGCACTTGTCAATCTCCAAAACAAAAAAAGAAAGAAGAAAAGACTGGGCACTATCAATTAGGGAGATATTTAGGGTTAAACCTGACAACATTGAGATGCCAAATGTTGAAAATTTGTTTTTGCATCCCCAGATTCATCTCTCCCACTAAAAGCATTTGTTTGTTGCTCAGTTATTATATGCATTAATTAAAATTTAAATTTAATTAATTAACATGCGTTTTCTTAAGTTTTAAACACTATACTTCACTATAGTTAGAAATTTAAATCTTTAAAAGTAAGTAGCTCTATACACATACAAATGATGTTAAAAACGCATTGAAGGTGATGAACTTGCAAAAATTTAATATAAGGTAAGTAGGGGTCTACCCCAAACCTAAAAACCTGTCAAGGGGTCTCAAACCCTGATCTAGAGCAAGGGTGGGCTGACTTTTCCTTCCAATTTTTTCAAGGTGTTACGGTCCACCCAATGGTGAAGGTATGGCGAAAAAAGGTCTACAATATTTATTATAACTTAATAATAAATTTGGAATTTGTATACTTTTACCTACATAACTACAATAAAAAAAGCTTGCTCTTTTAAAACCGCGTTTAAAGCAAAACGAAATATTTAACCATAATAATAATAGGCATAAGTATATTAATAACAAATGATGCATTTATTATCAAATAATTCAAAATAAATTTTAAAAAAAAAACGTATTTATCTAAAGTTAGTTTTCGAAGTTATAATCAGTGGAAGACTTAGTCTGCATACTGTCCACCCCAGTCTTGAATATTTCGATACACTATTACTGACTGTTAATCTTCAGGTGGTCATCCCAAAACGTCTTGGTGGTCCACCGATCGATCACGATCGACTTAATACCCACTACTGATCTAAAGGTAATATCTAGTTTTTGTGGAAATGTTATACAGAGAAAAAAATTTGCAACTAATGAAAAAATAACCTCAAATATAGATTTATTTTTTTATTGAAGATCTGAGATTACGGAGAATTATTTGCAAGCTGCAATACAGTCTATCGTTAAACCCTGTTCTGTTTTTCTTTTTCTTTTTTTTCCTTGATTAATTGGATGGTTGTGGTATCTTTTGCTAAAATTACTTGACGATTTGCATGCAAGCATTTTAAAATGTAATAGTTACTTACTCTGTAATATGGATTCAATGTAATCAAAGCTTAAAGAAGTAATATATAAAAAAAATTTTAAGTCAATTCTTACTTAGGTCAACAAAGAAAAATTTTATTTTATTGTTACTTTTTATTAAATAGTTACAATTAAATATAAATATCTATATACATATGACAGAAATATATATATATAATATCAAGTGGCAAAGTAGAAAGCGATTTTGCTTACAATTTTG
The DNA here is from genome assembly GCA_019973955.1 of Trichonephila inaurata madagascariensis. Lineage (NCBI taxonomy): Eukaryota > Metazoa > Arthropoda > Arachnida > Araneae > Nephilidae > Trichonephila > Trichonephila inaurata. The sequence goes on from BMAV01024741.1 coordinate 23,078, forward strand.
CATTTTCCTTTCTATATTTGGTGTTGGACTATTTTTCTTTTGTTTTGTTTTCGTTTGTTACTATTTATTTATATTAATTAAATTTAATTATTCTAATAAAATAGTATAGTAAAAGAGTAATCGCTTTCTCATAAATTAAGTCATCCCAGGTGGGATTCGAACCCATGACCTTTGAATTAGTTCAACGAGCTATCCATTGCCCTACAGGGACACAACGCAGGATTTTTCTTTCTATAATGATTTTAGACTATTATTTTTGTTTGTTAGTATTTATTCATTTTTTAATTTAGTTAATAAATTAAAAAAAAAATATTTAAAACAACTGTATTAACAGCAAGTGTCATTCACTACAAGTTTAAAAAAAATATTTTTAAATTTGAGGGGATGAATAGAAAGTATTTTATTAGCTAGGTGTGTCAAACTCGCTGCCCGCGAGCCACATGCAGCCCGTACAATATATCAGCACACATTTCTCCCGAAATAACGAAGATTGTAGCACAAAAAAGATGTCAAGTGTTAGGACGTAAACATTGAATTTTCCTTGTATTTATATATTGTAACGGATCGTTTATAATTAACAATGGATCCAATAAATGGCGCTGCCATCTGTACTGATCCGTGCTTGCATCCGTACTGATTAAAACAGTGTAGTGCCAGTCTAGTGTTGGACTCAAGTGATTAAGACGCTGAAAATGGTTTGTGTCATCCTGGCCACAGACGGGTTATACACAGCTGGCAACCGTAGATGCAACACCAAGAAAGACAAGAGATAGCTCAACAAAATTTATTTTGTAGATAACATGTTGACCAAGTATCAAATCATTAAATTTATAGACTTCTGTGAAGTGTGGTTCCTGCCAGAGTAGCTGACATTGTTGGAGATCACCGCTGCCACACGCCTCGGCATTGATTCAAAGAGACTTTGGATGTGTTCTTGGGGTACAGCAGACCAAGCAGCTTCCACACGTTGCCAAAGTTAATCTGGTGTGGCAGCTGGGGGTGTAATCTGGGTCAATCGTTCAGCAACCATGGACCACATGTTTTCTTTCGGAGAAAAATGCGGAAAATGAGCCGGCCAGGGAAGCAATTCAATCTGGTGATTGACGAAGAACCTTTGGACAAAGCGTTCCACATGTGGTCGCGCATTATCCTGTTGAAATATGGCTGTGGGCAAGCCCTGAAGGTAAGGAAGGACAACTGGCTCCAACACCTCGGAGATGTAGCGCTGGCTCTTTAAAGTACCGACAATGCGTACTAGAGGAGTGCGAGAGGGATATCCAATACCACATAATACCCGATGCAGGACCAGTGTGGTGGTGTATAACGCAGCTGTTCAGCATCCTCTCTCCACGTTGTCTCCAGACTCGAATCCGACCATCGTGGTGTTGCAGACAGATGCGTGACTCGTCAATAAAGACAACTTCATTCCATTCTGCCACCTACATCCTTCTTTCATCGCACCATTGGCGGCGGAGACGTCTGTGGTTCTGCGTCAAGGGTTAATCAAGCAATGGACGTCCTGCGGACAGACCACTCTGCTGTGAATGGCGTCGAATGGTACGCGCAGACACTGAATGAGGCGTTACAGACTCAATGTACTGTGCTTTGGTTCGTGATGTGACTAAGCGATCCATCACTGAAATGCCTACAATTTGCCTGTCCTCACGTGAAGTGGTGCACTGAGGTGGATGCGATCGACCTCGTCGGTCCGTTGTACCCTCCTGCATCCAACGGTCACATATCCACATTACAGTTGTTTG
>BMAV01024741.1:29361-41357 GCA_019973955.1 Trichonephila inaurata madagascariensis
TATAAATCAATCACAATTTCACATTTAAGTAAAAAATTGAAATTATATGAATCTTATAATACTAAATTCCATTTCAAAATATCAATGGCGAATATAAAAAATAAAATTCCAAAGTTTTCAAGCAAATTAAAAATTTATACAATATCCAAGTAGTGCAACCTCGGACTTAGGACCGATAAGTGGGGTTAAACTAGTTTGATGGCGCCTACCTTCCCCTTATTGCAACTTGGTAAATTAATCTGGAAATATCCAATTCTCAAAAATTTAAAAAGTTAATATTTAAAAAATTAAACTATTCGTCATTGCATTCTGAAAGATATTACACAACATAAAAATGTTAAAGTTCTAAAACAGTTAAGTGCATAATATAAGTGAACCATCAAGCACCAAAGATGATGCACTCATCTTTAAAATAGTCGTGGGGGAAGAAAAAATATTTAAAATCCGAAAGTTCGAATTAAAAACCCAGTACATTCACAAATGAATAGCGAAAATCATCAAAAACGCACCCAAGAGCATCCTATCAATACTTTAAATTAAATAATGGTATTCACAGTTTATGTGAACAATTCTTTATATTTCCTACAACAATCACCACTCCTATATTGCTCATAACTCCCACTAATACCATGTTAATCCAAATGATCCATATTCTCACATTAGAGTTTAAATATTTGGTATTAGATGAAAACCAGATTGCATGCAAAAAAGTTGTTTGGTCATAAATACTTTTAAAGTGTAGTCGTGTAAATATTGGTCTACGTGTGCACTAAAATGTAACCTGTGTGTGTAATGCACATATTCTTCAGAGCTGGACCACTAACAAGCTGACTTAGTAGACCTAATGTTGTGTTGTGGATTTGAGTATTACCTAAAGAGCCCATCGTAGAACCCTTCACAAACTTGCCAATTTTATGAGTTTAAAAAGATTTTTAAGAAATATTTTTTATCTATGTGTGTTCTCAAAAAGTTGAGGGGATAATCACTCTGTATGCAACTAAATATAAATTTCTGGATGTTCTTGAACTTATCAATATTTTGTGTCGTTAAATTATTATTTCTCAACAAAAAATTTAAAATTATATTTCTAAATATTGATATATGTAAACAACTGTTGAAGTTCGGTATTTTTATAACATTAAAGTTAAATGCTTCCCTTTTATCATATATATTTCTATATTTTGCTGTCAATATAATATTTAAATCTAAATCTAAATCTAAAAATTCAACTTAGTTTGAGTTAAAATTTGTGTGTGTGTCTGTATTATATATATAACTTTAGGTATTCCGGATAAAAAAAAATCAATGCTAAGTTTAAACTTCCTGTCGCGACTTATAACAATTAAATCATCTATCTATCTTAATAAGAGGCAAGATGGATCATTTCTTCGATTTGATTCATAATAGCTTAAATACAAGTTAGCGAGACCATTACTGGCAGGGCCACCCTGAAGCAATCCCTTGATTTGTTTGTAAAATTTAGTATCAAAAATAATGAAGCTCTCCTGTATTACAAATCGAATTAGTGTATTCAACTTTTCAAAACTAATGTAACTATTCAAACCATATTTTTCATATGCATCGGAAAGTACCTGAATTATATCTTCTACTTTGATGGAGTTAAATAAATCTTCGAAACCGAATCCCTGCATTGAAAATACCTCTTGTTGCTCAACCTTTTTTACTACATCATAGCTATTTTTTATAATAGAAGTATATCTTTAAATTTGTCTATTGAATCTTTTGAAATATGTTCTGTAAAATTCTTCCCGATTTGGATGTATACGTATTGAACCCATTTGTTATACTGCGGAATTTGACTGGATTTTTATGAAATTTAGGAGTCAAAAATATATGGGGATATTTAATTCTATTGCTAGAAATATCTATTTTTTTACAAAATGCCAATAATCTGTTAATTTCTTTCATGCTAAATTTGTTTACTTCATATGCATTATTATTTTTATATGATCATTTATTAACTTACTATAGAAATATTTACATATTATTGCATAATTTCCTGAGACTTTATCCACATAGACTATCACAAAGTGTTTTTGTAAGTTTCTTATGGGTCTTTTAATTTCTCTATAAGAAATATCATTTTTTGTTCTAGAATTAAAATTCATTAAGTCCCTGAGGACATAAAAACCGTATTCCTTAAAGGCCTGGGTAGGTTAATTATATTTTATTGCAATATTGAGAATAAATTTGTTAATATCTTCTGATAGCTGTTTTCTTACTTTTAAATTGCTATTGGAAATAGTTAATCGAAAACCAGTGCCTTTGTACGTAATTTCTCTTAATCTCTGATCTTGAACAATTTTTAGGTTCCCTGTCACTACGTGTCCATGATATTCGTCCACATATTACCTGTAATCATTGCATCTACATTCTTTCTGATCTATCGCTTCCTTAATATTATTATAGTTAAAAATTAATCTATCCAATTTTTTATTGTACTTGAACGTTCGCTTTATCAACACATTTCTCACCGGAAATAAATACATGTGTTTCCTAAATATTTCGGAAAAATGTATCCCATTGTATGATTTGTTCATATATAGTAAAGTGCAATATTCTATAATATAAGCATCCTTAGATCCAATCTTTATTTTTAATGTATTAGCTATATATTTGCATAGATCGATGAACAAGTGTGATCCGTGATTATTTGTTAATCCAATACTTTTTAATAAATTTAAAACTATTATTATCTCTTTCTTATTAAGTCCAAATAAAAATACTTTATTTGTCCAACACTGAAATTATTCTCAAAGTCTTGCAATAATTTATTTTATTTTTTTTTTTTTAATTGTATCCCTTCCTCTATTTCCTTCCCTTTTGCGTCCACTTTTTCCGGCTCTTTTAGTCTTATTACCGTTATTTCTACCATGAAATATAGACTATCATTTTGTTTCAAAGCCTGGATTAAATTTTTGTTGTTCCATGTTACATCTAATCCGTAAGGATACATAGCGTTATAAACACCAATGTAAACATTTTCATACCATAATCTTTTTATTTTATTTGGAACAATCTTAATAATATTCAATCTAGCACCTTCAAAACCGTGTTTATTAAAATGCTGTATCTCTATCCTACCTATATTTTTTGTTGGTGTATTTTTTCTAGTTTTGACCTATGTTTATTATTTTTTAGGTTCATAGTTCCTGATGTTTGACCCACAAATTTAAAGCCGCATATATATACATTTGAATGTTTTACAGAACTTAAATTCTGATTCTTCGTTGTTCTGTTCATGTTGCATCATGGCGCAGGTTTTGCATCTTTTATCCCCGCATTTTTTAAATTTCAGTTTTAAGTTATCCGAATCACTATGAAACCTGTTATCAAACTTTTCATCATATTTAAAATAATTACATTTCGATTCATAAGTCCTCCACTTCGATACATCATAGTAATTCTTTACAAAACCAGTATTCCAAATAATACGCGTTTTATATTTCTTAATGTATTGATTATCATGTACTCCTAACCTCGAAAATTTCTCATTAGCTAACGAACAAGAAACTAACTTTTTTTTAATTTATTTATACTCAACAGTATTTTATATACAGTATTTTATTATTACTCAAGTTGTGTGTGTGTTGATCTATGTTTGTTTTTCTCTACGAAATAGTCAAGATCCCAATTGTCTTGAAAAAACATATATTCTTTAGATGTCTTTCCGTTGGAAGACTTGACGATTAATTAAAAATTATTTTCACCTATAAAATGGACTCTATTCCACTGTTATTTGTGTACACTAACCATAACAATTACAAAAAGAAAAAAAAAGTTATACTGCAATTCGTACCAGCACATCGATACTGTTGGAACTTCAACTTCCACTTCTTCCGTAAACCGCTAACTGAATCATTAGCTGCGACTGAGACTGTATGTTTACCTTTTGTAACAGAAAATGTAAAATCGAACGCTTGGAGCAACCACTCCCGATATCTCCTGCTGTAATTTTAATTATATTAATTCTCTAAGCTTTTCCCTATTTAATCTTAAAAATGTAATTTAAATGGCCATTAAATGTTGTTTAGAACAAAATATGACTCATCAATGATTGAGAGTAGACGTAATTCAGTTGGATTAAAGAAATAAGATTTCTCGGACACTTTTGACTTCGAGACTAGCTACAAAGCAAAAGTAAGCTTTTACCTTAATTTTGTTACATATAGGTTTTGTAGCTAGATATAAAATATTTGCAATTAATAGACACCAAAACTGATCGAAATTCTAAAATTAAATAATTCGATTTCTTAGTGCAACAGGCTATGACCGGGCCACAAGTTATGTATCACTGCCATAAACTGTTGCGAACAAACAAAACAAAATACTATTCTTAATTACCTAGTAAAATCTCTAGCATTTTAAGTAGTGCATTGTCGAACTTTTAATGCTGTCGATTATTCATTATATATTTCGGAAACACTAAATAGAGTTGATGCAGGCAATGCAGATGACGTAAAATAAAAATAGAAGTGTTTAGCATTTTTCAAGCATACTCAGGGGCGTTGCTACCACCGTATCAATGAAACGGGCCCCCCAAGCAACAGGGGCTTAAACATATGTAAGATAATAATCCCATTAACAGAGCTTCCATTTTCAGAAAAAGGACCCCGAGGAATTTTAATACACACCCCCTCAGGGAAAGCTATGTCAGTGAGCATACTGCATAATGAAGGTTCATCTAAGCGAGTTGAAATTTAAGAAACTAAAATATTGAAGGTACCAAGTAAAATATTTGTCTTAGATTCAATTAGATCTTGATTCCCGAAATTAAATTTCGGAAGAAGAACTATTCAAAAATTTCTCATTATTAAAAATTCTAAAACAAGAACTTTAATTTCATGCATGCCTTCCCTTTAAATTTCTGTGTGCATATCGGAATTATAGGTGGATACACTTGAATTTTCAACAAGGCTCGAGGTTTTCAAGTTCATTGTCCCACTGCATAACTTTTTTTTACGAAAGAATTCACTCAAGAGAAATAGCTCACAGATGCCTGATCTCTGAGATATTCCATCCCTTCAGATTAATTACTTCCATTTATTTTTGAATCAGATGAGTCTATTCTAATTTGAACCGGCTGAATGATTTTAAATTTAATAACGAAGTAAGATTGAACAATTCCGAAAACTTTTGAAAGAATTGAATATGAAGGAGAGGATTCGATCTGAGCACCTTCTGTTCCGAAAACGAGTATTTTAGTCATTACGCGAAACCGACAGTCGTCACGTGAAGGTTATTACTGGTTTATATCGATATCACACCGCCACATTACCCCCCTGCCTTTGATTCGGCGAATAGGCGAATTAACGATACTATATTCGGGGCGAGTGTGTGAACAGTTGCATCAATTTGTGGGTTGCGTCATTCGTGCGTGACGGCTTATGAGTTGCATCATGTGTGAGACGGCTTTGTAGGTTGCGTCATTTGTGTGATGGCTTAGTTGCGTCATGTGTCTGATGGCTTGGTTGCTTTTGCGGAGGATAGATGGAGCCACGACTGCTGCGAGTGAAGGGTGCGGTTCTCTTTGCTCGGCCAGGGTCACCAATGAAGGAGAGGATTCGATCTGAGCACCTTCTGTTCCGAAAACGAGTATTTTAGCCATCACGCCAAAAAGATCGTCGTTGCGTGATGGCTATTACTGGTTTATATCGATATCACACTGCCACAAATATAACCTAAAGACTCTCTCTTATCAAAAACATTTTTTCGTTTTTCCACCACAAAAAATTATTGAGATTTATTGGTCAAAACTTTCTTGCTTTAAGTAAAAAAACACTTTCGATTATAAGCATAATTTCGTTCGCAAGTGTACTTACTGTTGAAGAAAGTTTAAACTTTGTTTCCTTCTCTGTGGAAGGGGTGTTAGGGCTGTAAGGGTCTTTTGAAGCCCAGGACAGAATATTTTTCAAGAATGTCAAGCGAGTAGGAGTAACCTTGGTGACTAAATATCACCAAACTGTGAGAGACGAAATAGTAGATTTTCATACAAAACTCTAGATGATTCTAGAAGGATTATTTGATGAAATGTTCCTAGAAAGCTCTTCTCAGCGTGTATGAGAACAATGGAGAGAAGCAACATCAGATTCAAACATTTGATAGAGACTGCGCATTTTATTTGTCTTATACCAATTTAGGATTACAGACATATATAAATAGCTGTGTTCAATATTTGCATTTTCGGAATCTGTGTTACATATTCAAACGTATGCTAGAAGAAAATCTGATATAATTACTATAGATTTGCAGAAAAATTTAGGATCTATACACTAAAGGAACCTGCCTGTTATTTACATGAAACTTTTCTGCATGTAGAAAATGATCAACCACATGGCAATCTAAAACTTAATTCATCATAATAAACAAAGAAATGAATTAATATAAATAAGATTTAATTTGGAAGAAACAAATCTTTATTTGTCATTGTAATACATGATAAAAGTTTCCTACTTTCTACGATTTTTTAAATGGATATGATTCCGATACGTTGATTGCCATAAGTTAGTTACACAGTCGGACCTCTATGTAACGAAGTCATTAAACCCCGAAAAAAAATTCGTTATATGGAAAATTCGTTATATAGAGGTTATCTTTCAATTTTCTTTATAAACAACATAAAACAACTTTTAAATTCATAAACACTACATAATAAAAAAAAGTAATTGTTCACACTATTTTGTAAATTAATATATCTTTATTTTATGTCTTACCTATCAAAGAAGAATAGAAAGGGGAAGAAAAACTGCAAAGAAAGTTTCTTGACGCCTTTATCCACTACCTGAAGAATTAATTTTTTTTTCTTTGATACTTAAGCACTTACGTTTTGACATTTTCGAGCCACAAGAAACGAAGTTACCAGTACGACGGATCAACACTACAAATAAATGGAGACTAGTTCAAGGACACGGGGACTTGAGACAACTCCACTTAGGGTGAAAGGGAATACCGAAGATGTTTCCAGTGAACTAGATAACAAAGGTTAAAGGTTGCACTTTTTGGTTGAAACGCCCAGAATACTATTGCTCTCGGGGATTTAGGCACCAGGTCAAGATTTATGACCCCCATAAAATGTGTTAAAAAACAGAACAACTTGAAATGTCCAGAAATACTTCAAAAATAGGGAGAAAAACAATTTAATCACATGAAAAAAAGTTCGTTAAATTGAAAATGCACTTCACTATTGGAAGATTAGTTTACGAAGAAAATCGTTAAATGTTCTTGTTTCCAGGAAAAAGTTCGCTATATAGAAAAATTCACAATATAGAGGTTCGTAATATGGAGGTTCGACTGTATTTATCCATTATTCATCAGTAGGTAAAATTACAGATTATTTTCCTTTACACAGCTCCCAGAGACAAAGTTTTGTGCATCATATTGTATTTCTCAAAAAATCGACAGCATCCATGTCGTATGATTATGCGGCATGTAAAAAATCCCTTGAGTGTCCGTTTAGCTTGGGTGCTCTCGGCAAAATTAAATTCCTAAGTATAATTTCGCATCGTCAGAGCTCAGGTTCCTCCCTCTGGGAAGGAAACTGGGCGTCAAAATTACTTGCTGTAATTGGTATCAACTCTATAGTGCCGCTGCTGGGGAATATACTAGGTCTGCAAAAGTAAAAAATAACATTATGCAGCCCTATTGGGAAAATATATATATTGTATTTCGCCATTGCTTGGAAAAATTAACAAGGCAGTATTAGATGAAAATAATTATAATAAAGGTTCCTATTGTTGTGAAAATATCTTAATTCATCTTGTGACATCTCTCGCGTTCTTCTTCTGACATAACTCCTACGTTCTTTGACGGCCACGATTAATGGCAAAAATTTTCCAACCCAATTCCAAGAGGAAAAACGAAGCAACAATGCAAATAAGATAACCTTTAAAAGGATAGAAAGTTTAGTGAGAAAAAATGGCAATCTTAGAGAAAGCTTAGTGTGGAACAGTTGGAAGTGTGTTTAGACGGCCTACTCAAGAATCACGGAGACGCCCACCCTCGCTAATATTTACAGGGAACAACTTTTGCACACGAGCACATCAGTCTACCTGAAAGTATCAGAATCGTTGAGTCTTCAACCAAGGTAGGAGGATTATATTCTGAACGCTAGTTAATATTGAATTGAGATTAGGAGGATCTAATTAGTTATATTGATAAGTGATCTAATTGCGCGATCTGACTTAGTTAAACGGCCGTACTTTGGTTTATTCTCACTTAATATAAGTTTGTTCGTTATATAAGTAATTTAAGTTAAATTCTTAATAAAAGTCGTATTAAGAATTATAGAATGTCTCATCCTTCCGATAATCCCACACCTCTAACTTACGCGGAACCCCCACGACATAGCTATCGACAGATGGCTATGTCACAATCTGAATTTTGGGAATGTACCCCTTAAAGCAGAGGTCGCCAAAGTGGTGGTCCGTGAGGAAATTTTGAAGTTCCCTTGCAAATTGTGGAATATACTTACTCATCACATTAAGTTATGTTTTAAGATGCAGCAAGAAATAACCCTAGTTAAAAACATTTGGAATCACAGAATCTTTTGCTCATTATCACCCAAAGAATGAAGATCCCAGACATGGTAAAATGTGGAGAAAAAATCAGTTTGCAGCGAAAATTCAGAATAACAATTTAAGCAGGCATCTAAAAGAAAGCCTCGTCGACATATCGTCCGACGAAACTCTCAAATTTAAATTTCATTCATCCTCAGTTTTGGCTTTCCATAATCCCTTTTCTTAGGGAACAGGAGATAAAAATTCTTCAATTCTCCACAACTTATTTACGTGAAAAGGCCTTTTCATCCGTCACAGCCATCAAAACACGGTACCGATCTCAGCTTGAAATAAATGCAGTTCGTCTTGCAGTAGCAGCATTGGATCCAAATATCTCTACAACCTTATTTCAACTAAGCAGGAACATCCATCTCACTAGGATTGCATAATGCTAAAAGTTTGATAAACCATTTTTTCATTGTTTTGTTTTTACAGTTTTTTTTTTTTTTTGTTTATTTTATTACGGTTTATTAATAAAGCTTTCATAATTTGGTTACAATTAATAGTTTTATTTTATTAACTAGGTACTTTTTTTTATGTGTTCTTGGATTATGATTTTTTTTTATAAATATATTTAACACTTAAAAAATCCTATTAGTGTTCCGCGGGATTTAAATTATGAATTTACCGGTCCATGAGGTCAAAAAGTTTGCCGACCACTGACTTAAAGAATATGTTGCACTTCACCAGAACGTTTTATTTTGTTTTAAAAATATCTATATGTTTTAAAATGATTTTTTTTCAACAGATGGCAGCACGTACTTGCTTGAATAATTTCTTAAAGCGTTTTTGCCCACGGATTAGATGTTTACTAGTCAGATCGGTATAGATCATCTTGACTTTTCCACGGCCAATGAGGGCTGTGGAATTAAGAACTGCCTGCCCAATGGGGTGGCAGCTATCCGAAAAATATCGGTCCCGGAGGGGTACCGGCTCTCCTTCCGCCAGAGAGAGCCCCAGTGTCCGTAAGGGCAATGGGGCTCTCTGATTGGTTGAAGGGTCTTGAGCGTGGTGGGGTTCGAATTTTGATAGAATTTTGATTAGCGAGAAAAAAGGAATTGATGCATCTTTAAAAAAAAATAGTAATCCGAGAGTTGTTTGCGGTCTTGGTAGATAATCTATTTGCCCTTGTTACACGATCGTGCAACGGCTAGTAGGAATATATTTAATTTGTCATTATCATTGTTTGTATTAGCCATATCCTCCAGCGCCTGGAAAATTTCCGGGAACTTGGAAGTTAGATTTTGGATCTCGTTAATATATGTTGCAAATTTTTCAAATTTAAAGTTTGTTTCTGCGTTATTTGGGGTTTTTTCTTGTTCGTTTTTGTTGGTCTGATTTGAAGTTTTCGGAACTTTCTCTTGTGGCTCCATCTGGTTTGCTGTTTTGTTACTAAAAACGCTCGCAAAGCTTACGTTTGGAGTGACTGGTCGGTATGGAGGGATTTGGAAATCACGGCAAATAGATCTTTTGCGATCAGTCTAATGTTGTCGCGGGGGCGTGTTCAGCAAAACCTGTTTTAGTGCAGTAGATAGAGACCATATAAAAAGAAACAGCACTAAAAAATATGCGAAAATTTCATAAATATTTGCATGTAAATAACAACTTTGTCAACATAAAACAGATTTTTTTTTATGCGGTGGAGAGAGACTGTTAAAAAATACGTCAATTATTTACGAAATGAATGGGAAAGTACTTCCAAACAAAATAAATAATTAAATTCCACATGGAACCATTTTGAAAACATTTAATTTCCCACTGTATACGTGGACAAATTTTCACAAAAAAATGCACATTCATAATTCACTAATATCCATACTAATCCAAAACACGCATCTTCCTGAGATTAAATATTTCAAAATCGCTTTCGTCACTTGAAGATACAATTTCAATTGATTTATTTTTTGGCACCTTCAGATAAGTGATAAGTTTTTGCGACGACGGTTGGTTGGTAAGTTACTTATTCACGATAGCCAGAATTGCATGATCGAAGCTCTTTTTGGAATTTTAAACTCCTTTCGGAATTGGTATCTATTTTAAGAAACTTTTTCCGCTTGTTGAAAATCGGGATCCCGACATATATTTTATGCGCTCTCTAAGAATCCGGTTCTTCTTGTCCGTCTTCATAATCTATCAAATTATTGTTAATGACACAGTCATTAAAAGTTTCGTCTTAATCATGTGAGTGTTGCTAGTGCTTTCAGAGAAAGCAATTTCTGTTTATATCCAATGAACAGAGCGTCTTGAAGTGCATATATGTATGTCGCAGGGAAATGATAAAATAAGGGATTTCATCAAATTCCTAAGGGGGATGATCAATTCACGCAAGATGTTGAAATAAGAGCTCTGTAAGGTGATTTGGAAGGAGAGTAGTGATCCCTAAGGAAAGTAAGTGGTTTGATCAAATCCCTTACCTGTTTCAGTGAAATGATGAAATAATATGGTCAAGAGCTTAAAGGTGTTTATTTAGCAAATATGGTGCATTATTAAAAGTAGAGTAATTAATGCAACAAGAATCATTGGAATACAAATTATTTATCCAAAATTAATTAACAAAATAATTTGATAATGAAGCTGGTATTTTTTTTTAAAAAAAAACATATTTGTGTAGTAGAATTTCAAACCTTTTTTTAAAAAAATTATACATTAATGCAGTAGAAATATCCTGGAAAAAAATCAGAAATATCCTGGTTTATTTGTATCACCTTTTTTTAGTTATTATTTCCCTTTTTAAAATAGTTTTCTTTTATTATCAAAAAGCTTTTTTTTATCTGTAAAACGGGCGTGGTCGAATTCAATAATTTGTTTTTTTATATTTTTCAATTGAAATTATATCAAGTTTCCAATTTTCAGGCATACAAAAGTGATATATCAATTGAAAGATAATAATGCAAAGAATATAACCAGGGGTGGCTCTAGGGCCAGTCAAACCGGACCACTGCCCGAGACAACAAATTTTAAGAGCGGTATTTGGATCGAATTTGAAGTATATATGTTACCGGCAAAGTATGAAACTAAAACTAGCCGGCAATGTATGAAATGATTTTTATTTCATACATTGCCTAGGCATTCTATAGAATGCCAAATGAGAAACCGGCAAAGTATGAAATACAGCAATTAGCTGAGTCGTTGGTGGGGGAGGAGAGCGAGGGGATGACTTGTGTGTACGTGCGACCCTTTCATTGACAGGGGAGAAAGAATCTCATGATTTCTCCCCTGAAGGTCACCGCCTATATGTCGCAGGGAAACGATGAAATTAGGGCTTTCGTCAAATCTCTATAGGAGATGATCAATTCAAGAAAAATGTTAAAATAAATTCTCTTTGTCTTTTCCCTATTGTAAGTAAGTGAATTAGTTAAATCCCCACACACAAACTGTTTGAGTGAAAGGATGAAATGAAAAAAAATATGCCACTTTTTT
>BMAV01024742.1:0-118129 GCA_019973955.1 Trichonephila inaurata madagascariensis
CATGGTTAGAAAAAGACTTTACCTATTTTTTTTCAGCGCTCCACCATCTACCATGAAGGAGATTGATTGTTTTAGTGACACTCAGGCAACAGAGCGTTACTAGACATGGATCTCATAAATTTGGTTTTTAGCAATATGACAAGTCTGACCCATTCGTGGATTTTGAAAGACAAATTTACGTGTTTCAGTACTCCGCATGAAAATTTCTTATTGGGCCCCTACTCAAACGCTCTACTGGAGAGAAACAAAAATATCTGACGCGAATATTAAAAAAAGACGACTGCATTTCCGTAGTCACGTTTTGATATGTTGGAGCAAGTGGAGAAACCACTGCTTCTAGCGTTTAACAACATCTCAATGCTTTGCAAAAATGTGTACGGTGTATAGAAAATAAAACATTGAGAATATGGTAGAGAAATAGCCATTTCAGCAGAAAAATTTTACAACATTTTGTTTTGGATATAGTATAATTTCATACCATTTCTTAAGACGGTGGGAAAAAAATAAAAGAAACCAATACAACACATATTGACCCAGACGTGATTTGAACACACAACCTTCTGATCTGGAGTCCGACGCGCTACCTTTGCGCCCCCGAATCAGACGTCCTGGGTTCTATTTGAAAACAAGTATATGATGCAAAATTAATTGAAATAATGGAAATTTTACTTAACCAAAAACAATTTAAACTGTGAATTTCTTTTTGAGCAAGATAGGTTGTTCATTGTGTAAGGAGTAGAAGCCAGAAAGATATCATCTTAATGCTTGCATTGAAAAGAATGCTGGAAGAAAAAAAACCGAAATAAAACTTGCTTCATTGTATAAATGTCAACTAATTCATTAAAACGTCCCCTTAATGCTCACAACGGAATAGAAGAAATTCACATGAATGACATCAAGTTAAAAGAATATGAGTATCTGAATTTCACGTTTATTTACCGGACTCTATCCAATGAGCAATCCATAAAAGCGAATATGGAGCCATTTTTTATGCGGCTTTCAGGGATATTTTCGAAAAACATTCATTGAAAACTGCCTAATTAAGTCTAAACATGTTTCGTCCTTAGGCCACATGACAACATTGGAGATTTGAAATTTGTCATCATTCCACAAAAGATTGTTTCTATTGATGCTCCATCCACACGTCGAGGGACACATACTGAGAAGAGCTACGCTCGAACGGAATTGTTGACTCAGCGAACACGGGTTGATACGGATTTCTTAAGGAACTGTTAAAAATTTGCATTATACTGTCGTTTTATTCTTCTCTGGTAATACTTTTGGATTTTTACATGGACACTGTAATCCTGAGACAAAAACCACCTCACTTAATTCTTGATATTTTCTGTTGTAGTCCTGAGCCAATATTTCATCAACATGGATTTCGATTTCCTCATAGATCTTAGGAAATTTATTAAGGTATCCGACTACGTTCAGAACCTTGATTTTAAAAGAGCACATAAATGGATAATTGTCATGATATTTAGTGTCACTTAGATTAGGAAACATGTATAAAATTGTTTTAAGGACATTTTGGCAAAATTTTTTTATTTAAATACAATATTTCTAAAAAAAATTAACTTAGAATAACCTTTTTTCAAAATGTTCTCTTTTTGTGAAAAATACTTCTATTATAATAATATTTTGCCTGTATATAGCTCAGACCTCTGTACAGAGGTTCAACTATGATTTTTTAAAAATTCACATTATTTTCAGAGATACAACCCATTGAAATAATTATCGGCGTTTTTTTCTTAAAATTTCTCCCCTCTGTTGTCGTAAAACATGGATAAACCCACTTCTAAATTATATATTTCAAAAATTCTAGTTGAGCCTCTGTACAGAGATCTGCGCTATATACAGGCAAAATATTATTAAAATAGAAACATTTTTCACAAAAGGAGAATATTTTGAAAATGGGTCATTCTTTGTTCAATTTTTGTCAAAATATTGTACTTAAATAGTTTTTTATTGTAATACTATTCTTAAAACAATTTTATATACATTTTCTAATCTAAGTGACATTAAATATCATGAATACTATCCATTTATACACTTTTGCAAAATCACGGTTCCGAACGTAGTCGGATACCTTAAAATGATAGTATCAGATTTAGATTTGTTTCTAAATCATAGCATTTGATGATAATTTCAGGAATGAAAACAAGAATAAGCGATCACAAAATCCTTTTTTTTTAAAAAAAAATTCTTATTCCTGTATGAACCCCATTCTCTTTCTTTGTTTCCCATCTTCTTATTAAGCAAGGTTTCTAAAATTCTACGATTGTGTAAAGGAAACCCATATTCGAATGTAACAAATGGGAAATAAGAAATCATTTGATGGGGATGATTAGAGGAAGTTTTAATTCAAATAAAATATTTTACAATAATTCAAACCATTTTACATTATAAAGTTTTTACGCAATATTTAGCCACATTTATAATACTTCCATATAAAATTAGACTTCTAGAGGGAAACAAAACTTGTAAACGTATGCTTTCTTTTAATGCAGCTTACATATCTACTATATTCATTTCTATAAATTATAAATACGTTTTTAGACTTAGGAAATTGTACTTCTTTTCGTTATTGAAAACCGTTTTGCTCCACTGTGTTTCATCAAAAGTACAATAATCAAAAGTGCAAAAGAAAAAAAGAATTGATAAAGAATGTAAGGAATAAAAACTTATCTCTTGAGAATAATTTATACATTTAATGTAATAAAATGAATTTTTCCCCAGTAAAAAGCTATATCTATATCTTATTTCTAAAAATGAACAATAAAAGTTTATGAAGCATTTTTCTCCTACAGCAGTGCTTCTCAAACTTTCAATATTTGCGACCTAATATTCAATCACAATTTTCATCGCGCTCCCCGTCCATACATTAACAATGTATTGAATTCAATAATACTATACATTGATGCTAAACCTACAGAACGACTTTAAATGCCACCGGCGTACATAAGCGTCTTTCTCAGCCAGTGTTTTAATTGGCCCGGACGTATATATAAGTCTTTCCAAAGTACGATATTTTCTGTGCACTGCTGTCGATAAAATTATTCCGAAGGATTTGGAATGCAGTAAAAGGACCTTGACAGTGTTGGGGAGGATATACTTGTTTCAGAAGATTTTCTTATTTATTCCTTTTTATCCATGCCTCCCCCACCCCACCTCGATACACCACATAAGCTCGCCTACGTGTTAAACAGTGGCATTGAGGAGCGAATCGCGTAACTTTTAATTGGCATTATAGGGATTAATTATAAACTGTACAGATTATCAAGATAAGTGTTCATTTTTGTTTTTAATATTATTGATAACAAGCCTATAGGGTCACTAGTAATATTTAAACTACTTCTTAACTTAGTATTGCTAAGTCAATTATGAAATACATTGCGCAGTACTGATATATTTATAAGTGTATTATATAAATGTAAATGTGTATTTTATTTTTTATTATGTCAGAATGTATTTCATTTTTTTACGTTCAGGAAAAAATAATATTTTGTTTTAGACTTTTCAATATGCTGGCGCCCCTCTTGTAGGGTTATCACACACACACAAGTTTGAAAAACACTGTCCTACACATACAAAAACGTATTAATTCAGAGAGCATAAAAAAATTAAAAAAAGAATAATTTTAAATTTGCTATTTAAGTTATAAAAATTCATTCTGGAATACTATATTTTATTTTCGACGTTTTTAAAAAGGCCATCTAATCCTTTCTATCAAACTCAGACAAAAAATAATTACATAATCAGAAAGATCATTTATTTCGCCGCGATCGCGATACGGTACATATCTTTTTACAAAATAATGATGTTTTGTATTTTTTACGATTTTTTCTAAAATGAGTCAAAATTCATGCATTTTTATGGAAGTGATTTCTAAATCGTTCCGTATGAAATTTTTTGCGTGTTAATGAATCGATATTCTGCACTAAGAAAGTTCAGGCTTTTCTCTTTTAGAATCAGTCATTTAAAAAATAAAATGCCGAAAACTTTTTTTTACGATTTTTAAAAAAACAATTCAATTTTTAATTAAACATTTAATAACTTCGTCATTTTTAAAGATAATCGCATGAAACTTCGTTTCGTATGTAGAATAGTATTTTCCGCATTCTGTACTAAGATTGAAAAAATTGGTTTAAAATTGCGGATTTTAAAATTTTTTTGTGTGTTTTTCGTTTTAATATAGTATTATAGTAAAAGTTAAAAAAAAAAAAAAAAAAAAAAAAGAGCTTTAATATTTTGATTAATTTTGCTTTGTCTAATCTTGTTTTGATCTTGCAATGTTTATCCCCTTCGCTCCCCCCATTATCCTCTTGTTGCGGCCCGAGTGAATATCTATCACATGTATGTGGCCTGGAGGAAAACCCTGAGCTAGACTGTTCAAAATTAACCGGCAAATGACCTTGCAACAATGATGCGTTGAATGAGATGAACAGACTGATAAATCTGTCCAGCGATAACTAAAAGTAAAAACTTTTAAAAACAAGCTTTTATTTAAATGCGCTAAAAAGAATAAAATAAACTTTTCTTTTAAAACTTTTTTACTATCAACTTATAACATCATTACACAATTTATAATATATAAACTCTTCGCGAGATTTATCTTTGTAGATAAACAAGTAAATTAAATAATTTGATCTGATTGATTTTAATTTTGATTATCTTTTTTAAAATTTTTAAACTAAGTAAACACGAGTACTTAAATCTCACGACAAGCTTTTATATTATAAATTGTGTAATGACGTTATAAGTTAAGGTATCCGACTATGTTCAGAACCATGATTTTTAAAAAACGCATAATTGTATAATTTCCATGATATTTAGTGTCACTTAGATTAGAATGCATGTATAAAATTGTTTTAAGGACATTATGACAAAAAAAGAATTATTTAAATACAATATTTTGGCAAAAAATTAACTTAGAATAACCTTTTTTCCAAATGTTCTCCTTTTGTCAAAAATGCTTCTATTGTATTAATATTTTGTCTGTATATAGCTCAGACTTCTGTACAGAGGCTCAAGTATGATTTTTGAAAAATTCAAATTATTTTCAGAGTTACAACCATTTGAAATAATTATCGGCGTATTTTCTTAAAATTTCTCCCTTCTGTTTTTCGTAAGACATGGATAAACCGACTTCCGAGGTATGCATTTCAAAAATTCTAGTTGAGCCTCTGTACAGAGGTCTGAGCTGAATACAGGCAAAATATTAATACAATAGAAGCATTTCTTTCAAAAGAAGAACATTTGGAAAAAAGGTTATTCTTAGTTAATTTTTTGCCAAAATATTGTATTTAAATAATTTTTTTGTCATAATGTCCTTAAAACAATTTTATACATGTATTCTAATCTAAGTGACACTAAATATCATAAATATTATCCATTTACACGCTTTTGCAAAATCAAGGTTCCGAACGTAGTCGGATACCTTAATAGTAAAAAAAGTTTTAAAAGAAAAGTTTATTTTATTCTTTTTAGAGCATTTAAATAAAAGTTTGTTTTTAAAAAGAGTTTTTTTACTTCCAATTTATTTATACTTCGTTTTAAAACTAGCATTTTGTCATTGTAACAGAAGGTAAAATTATTAATTATCGATGAAAGGTTAACGGTTTTTATCAATGTAAGTGAAAATTTATGCGATAAATTTACATTAGAAGATTTTTTTTTGCTGCAGATACATCTATCTTATGTAGATATATTTTAATTTGCTCGAATTAAATGTTCAGAAACTCCTCAATATAAAATACATTAAAAAATAAAACATGTTCATCTAAAGTTAGTGCTCCTAGTGAGTGGCGTAACAAAGAATATTAGGGGATCCCTGCAAAGTCGGGTTTTGTGTGAGCCCCACCGGATCTTACAAAGGATTGCAAAACCGTAACATGACATAGACTTTGAGCCCCCCGCGAGGCGGGGTACGCCACTGCTCCTAGTTATAATCAATAGAAGACTCAGATACTGTCAGCCGATCTTGAATGATTCGGTATACATTTACTAATGGCTAATCTTCAGGCGGTCACCCCAAAATATCTTGGTGTCCACTTATCGACAGCGATCGACTTAATGCCCACCCCAGCCCTAGATCAAGAAAAGTTAAAAATTTATTCTAGTCTAAAAAAACTACTTCGATTAACAATTAAATGTTTTTTTGAAATACAACAATGGGGGAATAACAAATGGATGGTTCCAATGAGTTTTACTGTCGATGTATCGTAAAATGGATGTTGAGCTACTTAACCCCTTCCAGTATCCACCTTTCGCCCGAATCGTTAAAATTGAGAAAGGTTTAATAAACTTAAAGGTTGGTCATAATGCAATAGTGAATTTAATAAGCCAAGAGTTGGCGTAAAGTAAGGGTGGAGACAAAAGTAGGAGTCAACTTAATAGATTTGTCACCAACAGCCTTCGTGAAGTTTTAAGTACAACTTTAATGAACAATCAATCAATCAGTTGGCGTGGTGTAAAAGTTTAAGGAGTGGGATGCTGCTTCTTGTGTCACCCTTGCCTGTTGATCGTGGTTTAAAATTGCGAGTTAAATAACTTAAATTGAAACAGTTTTCAATTTCAGAAAGTGAAATGATTTTCCGTTTTACAAAAAGGTACTGTGGTCTTATTTTCTCTTATTCTCTATTTTCTTTTTTCTTTTTACATCTTAAAATAAATTTTTAAATAATTTCTGTTTCAAAGAAAATATCTTGCTAAATTGCGGTCGTTGGTAAAAATAATTAAAAAACATTAACACAGCAAGTATAACTATTTCTTAACATTTAACTATTTCTGACCTATCTTTTCTTGAAAAATGTGTTTCTTAACTTTCTTTGTGCTATGTCACAGTATTTAACATCTTTTATTTGGTAGTTTTAGAATGCTTACCATTAAGCCTACAATTTTCATAAAGCAAATCAGGTTCTTGATTAGTAAATACACACAATATATACTAGGTTTATCTGTCTCTATATAAAGATGTATTTGGAATAATTTTGTATAAAAAAAAATTTCAGTCTAAACATTAACTTTGTCCGTGACAGTTAATCTTTTGTTTTTCAATTTTCTATATGAGGGTTAGAAGGTGCGACCCATTTTTGTATCGATTATTTTTTTGTACATTGCTAAAAGTCATCTAAAATCATACAAATAAATGCTCCGTGTGAAAAATTACCAAAAATTTAAGTGAAAAAAATGTGCGTATGTTTTGTATTTATTTCTGTTATGAAAAAGAGAAAAATATAGACAAAAATATATTTACAAGAAAGTGCTAAGTTTTGAAAAAAGAATTTCCATCAAAGCTGGAATATGTAATAAAATAACTATTTTATTTTAACATTATGTATAAGTAATAATCTTCACTATTTTTTTTATAAGTTAAAATGGTTTCAGAAAATTTTGAAAATTGTTAAACTCTGTAAATGTTTATAAAAAATCTCTCACCCACTATTTGTTTCAGATAATATAAAATGGCATTTACAGTTTTAATTTTTTTTCCAACTTATGACTTTCATGTAAGCTATAATATGTTTTGATCCCGTTTTAATATCCAGGAAATTTTAATGCTCAAAAAATTTCTCAAATATATCTAATAATATTAAAACCACATATTCTGAGTGTAATTGCTTTATCTTTCCTGGCTTAAAACAATTCGATATCTTGAAGAAAAAAAAAAGAACAAAAATAATTCTTAAAAATTAAAATTGTTATCACACACACATATTTTTTGTAAATTATTCATTATAATTTGAATTCTTTGTTAATTTAGTATGAAATATCTAGTTCATATCAAGGTAATACGTTACTACGTATTTTTTTCTGATTTTAATCTTTAATTGAATATTTTGCTAGTTCTTTTTCGAAAGGTTTCATGAAAAAAAAATGAAACTAGTTGAGAAAAATGCAGACGAAATTTGAAAAATATCTCTTATAAGAAAAAGTTAACTTATCTTAAGTTGGATTTAAAATTGCATAGACCCAGAGTACAATAAACAAGTACTACCATTCTCTGGATCTTATTAAAAGTACTAAAAAAATCTGGGTTATAACTTATAGTCAATAAAATAATTATTCATTATCAGAACATTATAATAACATTTTATGAATACTTAAAACATAATTGGAACCTTTTAATATCGCACGAGAACACTAAACAAATCTGGTTTAACATATTTTAAGAGAGTAATTAAACAAAATAGTAAAATAGAAAGGAAAAAAAAAAGAAGAAAATAACAGAAAAAACTTTACCGATATGATAAAAAAGTTTGACTATTTTGCTACACATTTGCATGGTCTATAAAAGATCTCATCCATATGGCATTATTTTAACATGTATAGACTTTTATTTATTCAACTCAGCCACATCACATGTTTGGAAAATTTTAGTCTCTATCAGAGAGACAAAAATAATTTTAACTTCTAATTAATTAGTAATAGGAAGCAGATATTGGAACTTAAAAATACGCAGTCGAACCTCCATATAAAAAATAAACCTCTATTTAGAAAATTTTGTTATTTTGCTAACTTTTTCCTGGAACGAAGAACATTTTACTATTTTCTTTGGAAAATAACCTCCAAATAGCAAAGTACATTTTCTATTTAAAGATCTTTTTCTCTTGCGATTCGATCTTTTTTTCTTTTCTATTTTTATATATAAGATATGAATGCTTCACTTGCCAAATCGATTAACTCCATTTTTGGAATTTTATTAAATTTTAATATCAAAGCACTTCATTAGCTCCTAACTGTACATATTCAAAACAAATTTCTAATAATAAGTATTAACACCTCTAAATGACAAAATTGTTTTAGCCATTGAATAATAAGTAATTTATGTCACAGAAGCCAATGTGATTAACTCCATACTATAATGTATTTATATCATAATATAAATCTATTTAACCAGCTGTACTATTTTTCCTCTCCTACGGAGACATCTGTAAGTTGTTCGTTTAATTTCATTATTCCCTTTAAACAACAGCTGTTATCGCTCACACGAACTAAGTACGAGAAAATAAATTATAAATTAGTTGTATTCAAACTGCCACAAGTGAAGATACTTATAACTTTCAATTTTATTGTGAGTTCTTTTTAAAAAATAAGCCGTTGTAACATTAAGATGAAAGATGTTAATAAGAATTATTTGAGTAAGGAAAATAATGAATCCGACTATTTTAAGTTTATTGAAATTGCTTCAAAGTACAGAAATACAAGCTGAATCAATTGAAATGAAATTTCTGGAAAGTGGACACAGTTACTTGTCTAATGATTCACAATTTGCTATCATCGAATCTCTAGCAAAAAAAGTTCAGAATATCTTTTCGCCAGATTACTGGTATAATATAAATAAAAATCTGTAAAAAGAAAGCACCGTTTCATATGGTTCAAATGACGCATCAGGACTTTTTCTCTACAAGTACTTTAGAAAATTCTATCAATAATAGAAAGGTATCAATTACAGGAATGCCAGTAAATTGGCTCAAAATGCACTGGATAAAATTAGAAAAGTCGAAACCCCATCTGATACAATTTAAGTATGACTTTAACGAAGATACTGAATTTAGTGCCATAAATATACGAAAAAGTGTAGCAGTGTCTGAAAAATGTGATCCAGCCTTTGTTGCATCCAACAGGTAGAACAGTGACGAGAGAAAAGATATGATGGACTTGTTGAAATTTATTCCTCCTATTAAACACAAGTATTATAAAATTTTAAGGACAAATCGACAGGATGGGAGCTCAAATACAGCTAACGAAGATGACATCATTTATAATGATGATAACGCAATTTAAACAAAGTAATAATACTCGTAATATTATGTACGAGTAACAGAATAGTTATTATTCATTTGTGCTAAACTCTAATAAAACATATGTTTATATAATGACATTTTTCCGTAATAAAAGAATAATTCAAAGACTGAATTTGAATTAATAATTTACTTTCACTTGCCAGATCGATTAACTCCACCAATCACGAAAAATTTGTAGTAATAACAATTACTCCAAGTATATTCCATCTTATACTTTCTATATACCATCAAATCAAATAGGCGTTTGTAATAATACAGTCTACATCGTATTTTCAAATTTTTAATTTGAATAGTTTTAAAAAACAACATATAATCTTTTATCATTTTTCTCAACTTCTTGTTTTATGGAGTAAATCGATTTGGCAATTGAAGCATCCATATATAAAATGAATAGATATTAAATTTTTCAAAAAAAAGGGGGATTAATTACTTTTTTAAAAAATAATATAAAGTGTTTATGAATTTAAAATTTGTCTCATGAGATTTTTTAAAAAAGAATAAAAAATAAATATCAATTTAATAAATTTTCCACATAACGAACTTTTCTACGGGATTTAGTCACTTCGTTCGAGGTCCGATTGTATATATACTATAGTATTAGTCAGCATTGATTTTTAGTAATGAAATAAAAAATAAATTTTTTTATTCAAACAGACGTTTCTTTGAGTTTTTATAAAAAATAAATACTATAAGTTTCATACAATACTATTTTCAGACATGTTAGGTTTTTCATAATGCTTATTCATTGGAAATGTGGTTAACAACTGTACAAGAAGTTTTTTTATACTTGTTAAATATTGCATAGTTTGATTTGTGTATTTGATTCGTTTAAATACCAACAGATGGCGCTGTAAAATTGTTAAACTGCTTTATTTAATGTATATTCATTCTCGTCTTGTCTCCCGTGATTAAATATTGTGTTTCTAAACATCTCTTGAATGAAGTCTCCATTTATACACTAAATTAATAACTTTCAATACTGTATATTCGACTTCCTCTGTGGAATTCACTTTGGTCACCTTTTAGTTCCAGCAAAACTCATCAGATGGCGACACGAAGTAAATTGACTGGTGGCAATTTGGTGTTGATGTATATGTGTGTAAAAAATTAAAGCGCACAGAACATATTGAATATCTCAATATATTGTTCGCTCAGGTCTAAATCAGTTTTACATTCACAAAAAATAAATAGGTTTCGAATTTTATGCATGAAATAGGCCCATTCTTCAATATGAAAAGAATTTAAATTAAAATATAGTTCAGGACACTGGCATAGCTAGTCCTGAGTGGGCCTCGTATCAAAATTTCTTGCACACCCCTTTTTGGGGGCTCCTTAATATATTAACAAATTTTTCTCACATATGTTGGGGGCCCCTGTAGCTTGGGGGCTGCATATCATTGATACGGCTATTACGTCGGTAGCTACACCCCTGGTTCAGGAAAAAACTTCTATTGGTTTCCGGCACTTCCGTATAGGAGCCCATGTTAAATTACGTAAGTTTATTACCTTTTCCTCAGAAACTACTTACTTCTCATGGATGTTTTTAATTGGTTATGTGTACTATTAATAACACTTCAATGCAGAGTTTTGTTTTTCTGTTAAAAATTAAAATAATTAAATTTTTTTTAAAAAAAACATCGAATTTTCCTCCCTTAAAATTTGTTTAAAAAAACTTTATTTGAAACGGTTTGCAAGATATATCTTATTCCTTCCATTAAAATGTGTAACCATGTTAAAAGTATGCTCACTGAAAATTTGGGGATTATACATTAATTAATTTTTGAGAAAAAGGTACATAAAGTGAAAAGTATCACATTTTAATGTAATTAGTAATTAATTAATAATGTAAAAATTTGCAATTTTTTGAAAGGAATTACTTTTTTAGTACTTTTTAGAAGCATATGAAGCAGTTTCTTTACCCTCTGTTTCAACGAAAAACTTTTCTTTCTTTTTTTTCGTTATTTTTAACAATCGAGCCTTGTTGGGGATGCTTTCGTTGGGCTACACCAGTGGTCTTCAAACTTTTTTTTTAACACACGGAACCTCTAGAACTTGTAGGTATTTTCGTTGAACCCCATTCCATACATGCACTTCGAAGAATATGTCTCAAAATAATGTTTAAAGTAGATCAACATGTTATGGGCACTTTATGTAAAGGCAATTAAAAAGGTATTGCATTTATTACAAAAAAATCTAATCTGTTTAAATATAATTTACTCATTAATATAATTTGTGATCCAAGTGCCACCTATCCATGCATTATGTGTAATAACTAAAATATGTACTTGCTTTTTTCACACGAACTGTCAAAGTCTATGTCTGTTGAGATTAAAAGCTATCGAATTACACATTTTGAGTTAAATTTTATTTTTATGCTTTGTTTTTGTTGAGAAATATATTTCACTTAAAACACAATGTTCTGAATGACATTATAATGTTAATAGCTGTGTGAGAAATTCCGTGTATTTTGCATGAAATTGCAACCTAAAATTTAGAAAATGTTCTTGCTTAAATTTAGATTTTAACATCGAATTTGTTGATATGTCGTTTCCTCTCCTTCATTAAACGTCTTTCTTCTACAAATGCAAAAATGTATATTTTCCATTGGAAAACTATTTAGTGTTGCTAGACACTGTGCTAACTAACAAGCAGTTGCGCACACAGGAATTTTTCAAGGGGGGGATCCGGGGTTGAAAGTTCACCTTTCTTGTATCCTGCTATTTTTGATTTTGTCCATTTTCAGGAACAAAACACAGTAAAAAAACTAATTATTGAATAAATAATTAGCATTAATTAATAAAATTAATCATTAATAACAAATATTTAATTAAATTTTACGTATTATATACTTAGAATTATAACCAATCGGAAAAATCAAGGGTTTGGGGTGGGGTCCGGACCCCAGGCCCCCTTGTGTGCGCCACGGCTAACAAGAATAAATTATCTCGTAGAACCCGAGATAGTAAACAATAGAATGTTCACAATCTAGAAGGAAGCATATACATATGAAGATAAAAATCACACACATTCTAATATTATTTTATTATATTATAACAAAAGTTTAAGAAGTGTTGAAAAATAAAGTTTATTATATATAAATAAAATTTTCAGTTTTAAAGAATAAGATGAGCTTTACATACTTTTAACTATACAAACTTTATAGAGAATTCGTGTGAATCTTTTATATACATATTTATTTCTTCTCGATTTTTTAATTGTGACTCGTGGAACCCTCGAGTATGCTTTGTGGAACCTCAAGAGTTCCGTAGGACACAGTTTGATTACCACGAAACCTACGTGCATCTAATTTTTTGAAGCATGACACAGTTTTAGCCTGGTCCAATGCCACAATGTTTTAAGTTCATTAATTTTGCTACATGACTCATATTGAACTTGTGCACACACACAATACCATATATTTACCCCTAATTTTATAATTTTTAATTCCACAAATGTAGATTTTGGAATCACTGACCATATGATGTTAACTGACTCATTGGGGTTCGTTCTGATTCTATTCTCGTAGACATACTTAAATAAAATAGAACTAACTTGAACTCTAAAAATTGGCTTAATTTTATTCATTATGGCATATGTATGGTGTATGTGTTTTATGATCATAGTGTTTTTCATTACATTCAGCTTCTGCCTTTTGAAACTTGCCCCACGAATTTATACCCGCAGGCAGGGGTGTAGCTTGATTGATTGAATATTAACGTCGCACTGTTCAGCTACAAGAGGGCTTTTGGCGACGGACCACGTAATTTTTAACCATGGTCAAGTAACGTGAACGACACCTGAGCTGGCACTCCCCTCTCCTAACTACCACACCACACCAATGGGAGGACGTTTCAGCTCTCGACAGATTTAACGTGCATCGCTGCCCTACACGGTGGGTCTTTAGTGGTACTGGGCTCGAACTCGTGACAAGGCAAGCCACGATCCGATACCAATACCACTCGGCTACCGCGGCCCAGGGGTGTAGCTACCACTCTATCAATGATACGGGGCTCTCAAGCTTTGGGGGCCCCAAAACGTGTAAACAAAAAATCACGAATTAAGGGACCCACAAGGAATTTTTATACAGGGCCCATTCAGAACTAGCTACGCCAGAGCCCGCAGGACACATTTCTTGAATATTTTTTTAGATCTAGGGGAGATTAGGGATTTAGGGGCGATGAAAAGTCTCCCATGAGTCAAAACCTATATTTGTCCCGAAAATAAAATGCATCCACTCAGTGGTGTAACGTACACCCCCGCGTTGCGGGGGGCACAAATCTTGACTGACGCTAAGTACGTATTTGACTTTGGGGTCCAAATCCTGAGTTAGCAGAGACCCCAATATTCTGCGTTATGCCACTGCATTCACTAACAGCCTCCGCAAAAAATCTATGAATTATATGTGCATGATAATGATTTTCTTTATCAAATATAATATAAAATCTAAGTAATATGCTTCCCCTTCAAAGATAAAAAAAAAAAAAGAATTTAAAAGTCAGTCATATAACACATAACAAAAAACTAATTCTTGAAGTAGTTTACCCCAACAGGGTTGTTATAATTGAACCTTTTTTCTATAAACAGCATTCTGCAGTTAAAACGAGTGAGCACATTACCATCAAATACGACCAATATGGTACCTGGATTGACTGTTTACAAAATGCACTCAAGAAATTTCAAAAATTTAAAGAAAAACATAAGGAAACATTAAGAACGCTACATAAAGGAGGAAACGTAAAATTAAACGTAGGAAATGTGACCTACATAGAAGGCACAAACAATTTGAAGAATTCAGAACTAACTTATTAACACTGAAATAGGAAATTGAGAAAAAGTGTGGGACGTCCATCGACTCTACAAAAGAAAAGAAATCCTGGGATTTCATTCTTTGCAATTTCTGGTTTAGGAAAGGGGGAGGAGAGTATTTAATGCCGTCTTTACCAAATTTGCAAGATTTTGAACTAAACGCGAAGCACATTGTCAGACAGAAAATTTTTTGTTTCCTTGAAGTTTTGCAATGTTATAATTCATGCATCTAAAGATGATTAGAACTCGGTACCTTCCGGTCCGTAAGCACTTAACATATCCACTAGACTAAAATGACCCCCTTAGTTCGGAGGCTGTTAGTGACTTATATAGATACCACCGCCGCACATCTCTGTTCACAATGCTGCATTTTTAAAATTTCAAAATTCTATAAGTAAATAATATTTTATTTTAACATTTAGCATTATGGCATAGGAGAAACGCATCTGATATAAAAAAAATTGTGTTCCAAATTGGATAAGTGATTATATAGTAAAGTATGCTATTCTCTACGAGGTAGCTCGAAGTCAGAATGTTACATTAATGTTGGAGCCCTTTTATATCTTTAATATTACGCGAGGATAGCTTTTTTTTAAGAATCAGGCTTATCGATGTGTTGTTGGCTGATTAAAGCTGATTCAATAGACCGATTACAACGTTTCATGGCGAAATATCACATCAGAGAAGTAAAGATTTTCTATTGAACATCAGCTGGAAAGTTCATAGGTGAACAATGCCGCCTCACATTCAGCTACCACATGAACACAATTTACAATAGTTCCATTTATAACATGTGATTATAATCCGAGCTCTGTTTTTCATTCAGCACAAACGTGTTATTATTTTCCTTATCTTTGCTAAATGTGAATCGACGATATTGTAATCAAGAACTAGTCAATAAAAGCTCAATTTTAAATTTCCTTGAACACCTTTTTTTAAGCCCAGTCCAAATGCTACATTTGGTGACAGTTTGCTCACCCGTTATAACAGCAAGATGCTGTTTATAGGGAAATCTTAATTGTAACTACTCTACATATCCTTCACTCTTAAATAGGAATTGCGGGGCATAAATAAGCGTAAATAAATCACTGAATTAAATATGCAAACGGAAAAGTTCATTGGAGATGCATTTCAAGAAGTGAAAGAAATATTGAAATTTAACTCGAAGTGGAAGAAGTGTATTGCCGGTATTTTATATCAAATAGGTTGTGTTTGAGTCAAGTATTCTTCCCAGTAATATATAAGCTATTTTAAGTATATGGATATATATTACTAAGTCGAGGAGAAAAACAAACACACAAAAGAAGATCAAGCTAAAATATATTTATTTTAAGAAATTACAAACCATGAAAATTTTTTTTACACTTAGGAAAAGAAATACAATAAAAAAAAATATACAGTCACATATTCTATACACCTCTATCTTTTAAGGTACTCAAATGATTGCCGTGAAATAGAGCTAAAAGAAAATATACAGAAACAGATGAAATATAAAATCAATATTCTTACACTTTACTGTCAAATGTACACATCTAAAAATATCAATATAAGTGCAAATATACATTCACCGAGATAAAACGTCTTTATAACTTCACACAAAATACTTTCAACAAAATATACATCATTTTAAATCTCTTTACAAGACCATGGCGTTTGATTTCTTCCTTGTTTAAAATTCATATACGTATAAATATTGAATGCGATTTTTATATAATTTTTCGAATATTTCTTGCGAATTTATTGATTTTAAATGAGCTACTGATAAAGATTAAGGGAGGGCGAGGTTATTCTACAGTCTTAAGCTAAGCCTGCACCACACCCTTGACCCTGTTTTGAGTACATTGTTCCAATGCATGTACGATTTTGGCAATGTGTACCGATATCAAATCCAAAAAGATTGTATAATCCTCGCCTCTATGGTAAGTATATCGACGGCTGATGCAATGGACATCGCAAATGTATTAGATGTATTGATGATTATGTAGCGTTATTTGAAGTATTTTAAAAACTTAAGGGTATTAATACATTAATTACTTCAATAATATATGAATATTATAACATGTGTATACATTAATAATATTTGGGTGTTTTATGATTATTTTTCTGTTATGAGGACTATTTTTTAGATTCTTTAATGATATGCAAAAGAATATAGGCATAAAAAATAACTTGACAGCATTAAAATAGGTTCTTTATAACTTAATGCAAAATCGTCTATATAGAATTTCAAATCATGCAGTCCCTGTATTTGTACTTATGTGAAATAAAAGCAATTCTGGAAATTTCAACCTTGCATTTAATGATCAGATTTTTCTAATGCAAACATCCGCACAGAGAACAAAATTGTAAAATTACATCCACTTTAATCAAATAATTTCTTTAATGCAGTGATGATTCCTATTCGACGCAAAGTATACCTCATAAAACCTTCAAATTAAAAAAAGCATGATCCCATAGTAATATTCCAATGAATAACAAGGAATCATATTTGAATTCAAAGCGTTTAGTGGAGAGTTTAAAGCACAAAAATGTTGAAGTTAGTCACTTAGCAAATGCAGTCAATATGTTAGTGTACAACAGACTACTGTAATACATACGCTGATGAGTGGCTTCATTTCAAAAGTATACCGTAGACTCTAACAATTAATCTGATTTTATTAAGATTGAAATTTAGGATAATATTATAATCTAGTACTTATAATCCAACTAGATTCCTAATTTTTAAAACATTGTAGCGAATGAATTCGGTTTACTCGAGTCATCAACCGATTCCAAGTCTAGTGCAGTCTGGATCCAGTCTTAAGTTTTTTAAAAATTAGTCTGCAAGATGTTATTCTGAGAGTGGCTTTTGAAAACTTCAGATATTGTTAATATTTAATGTTGCCACTTTAAGTCTCTAAATGTGACAGATCCGAGACAACCAAAGAAATGACACCACTCATCAACAGCAGGAGTTAATGCGCATTTAAAGAAGTGCTCATTAACTCATTAAGAGTTAATGGGCATTTGGGCAAGGGCGAGTGAGGCATTGTTAGCTATGCTACATATTAAAGAGAGCTTTAAGTAAACGTAATTGTTAGAAAATTACGGACCAAAGCATCGAAGACCGAGGTGTCGACAGAATTTTCCTAACTACGCCCCCGCTTATCGTAGTGCTTCAATACATTTAAAACTGAAATGCTTTACATAAAATATTTAAGAAAATTTTTTTTAAAATTTTCCTCTATTTTAAAGGAGGAATGTCTATTAAAAACTCTT
The DNA here is from genome assembly GCA_019973955.1 of Trichonephila inaurata madagascariensis. Taxonomy (NCBI): domain Eukaryota; kingdom Metazoa; phylum Arthropoda; class Arachnida; order Araneae; family Nephilidae; genus Trichonephila; species Trichonephila inaurata. The sequence continues at coordinate 17,877 of BMAV01024742.1, forward strand.
GTAAAAAAGAAAGGACTCTATTATTTTTATAAATTATTTTTCACAACATAGGAAATATTCAATTGAGCATCAATAATGTTGAGCATAGGAAATATTTGGTAAATTAATATATTTTTAAAAGTTTTCATAAGTTTAAAAGGAAATAATAATTTGTTAATTTTTTTCATAAAGTATTTCCATATAATTTTCCTGTTCATATTTTTGACCACTTATTTAGAAATTTTCTGATAAACAATCAACTATGGAACAAATTTTAAATTGTATAAAAATGAATCATTTCAAAATGGCATTCCTTTCACTTTTGATTTAGCTTGTTTATCAAAAAGATATTTTTTTACTATTGTTAGTTTTGAAGATTGCGATTAGTAAAGCATTATCATATTGCACATTAAAGATCATATGAAATTCCGCTACCTAATGATGATCTTATTGCACATGAAACATAAATTAGAAACAAGAATTAGTATTAGTTTTAAAGCAATGAAATTAACATTATATATAAAAAAATGCTGCCCGCATTCACAGAATGCATTCCAACTGTTTAATGCTTGAAGCCATGAACACAATGTCTACACATAAAAAATTCATTTCGCCATGTAAAAGAAACGTTAATATCATTGAAAAATAAACTGCATAAATAAAAAGTAATCTATCGCCTTACCATTTTCCATAAAAATGCATTTTCAAAACAGTTTTAAAAATATAAAATATACACTTTCGTAAAATTTTTTAAATATCTTATTTACACTTCGATATCCAATGATGAACCCTATATTTTGTTGAGGTCTTCCAATACTTAAGAAAAATACATCTTTTGCAATTAAAACCTTTTAAATATTTTTTAAAAAAATGAGCTTGTTGTAAATAAGGCACCATTTGCAGAAATTAAGATTCTGTTAATAATTGCCTTATGTAATAAGTCTAGATATGCCAAGAAAATGTTTATAATTATTAATAGAACTTGAACAGTTTAAATAATCAATATTTCAAAGGACTCGAAAGTATGAAACACTTACTACTAAAAAAAAATTTGATTAATCCATGAAGAACAGAGCTAAAAATAGTACTTTCTTGACGGAAATGTAATTTGAGATTTTAATAAAAATAGAACAAGAGAGTTCATCCCGTCATGTTCCATTTTTTCTTTCTTTTTCTTTTTTTTTCAATATTTCGTGACATATCTAGATCAATTTCCCAACCTTTTCTCGCAACGTGTGTCAGAAATGTTCTGCAAACATTTCGTCGTGATGTGTGTAAAATGTTTTATAGCAACATGATCGATGTTTCTTGCAGAGCATTGCTCTTTTATGCACGGATGCTTTTACATCCAATGGACTGAAGGAAGAGAAAACAGAGCTCAAATGTCTTTCCTGCAAATGTATGGAAGCACTGTCAACAATAGAGTATTCTTATTCGCCATCAAACTGTTCACTTCCATGATATCAGCTTCTTTAACGTTTAAGCCATCTATTTCCAAAATTTCGTCGCCAATGTCCAAAAGTCCAGCCAGTTGCTTCTGAGTTTCTTGATCTCGCATTCTGGACACAAAAACACCTGAAAGAATGCGAAATAAGTAATTTTGGATATTAAACTTTAAACATCAAAATTCAGAAATATGAATACAGTATAAACTTTAGAATCGATAAATTTAGCGTGCATCAGCCCTTCCACATGGGTCTCAAGAGGCGCTAGGTTATGAACTTGTGACCAATAATGCCGGCCACGAGTGGTAGGGTACATCCTCGCGATTTAAAAAGTGATCCCAAATATATTTTTGTAAGGAAAAAAATTATTATAGCTCTTCCTAATTTTAACGAGTTTTTTCCTGCAGTAGTAAAAGAGCATGTTAGAGGCATTTTAGTTTCTCATTACAATCGAGGAATAATATAAAGCACAGTTAGATACATCGTACATTTTTATCAACACAGATTTTAAAGTTTGCAGGCAAAATAGCAGTAAATGAATAATACAATAAAAGTTTCAGCAATATATATTAAGTGAACAGCATATTTGAATTTCAAATTATTAACTATTGGAATGTTAAAAACCAGTTTGATAAAATTTTGACACAACTAACAGAAAATAATGAAAACTTCATGTATTTAAAGTATGAAACTAGGCGCTCCTCATAACACAATGCTTCGAAAGGGAAATTAAATTAATGAAGAAAAGATAAAGGGGAAAATGAATAAATTAAACTGAAGTTCAGGTTTCATAAAATTAAATTTAAAATTTTTTTATTGGAAGTTAAATATATTTAAAAATATAAGTAACCACATAAGACTAATTACTGTTTGCATATAATATTGTTAATATCTTTTTCATCATTTTTCTCATCACATTGCTAATAATATTATCTTATTATTTCACTTTTCTTCATGTTGTATCTACAGTTTTTCTCGCCTCGGTCGCCAAATTCTAAGATGGATAGACTGATATCCTTTCTCGCGAATCTTTGTCAAAAACACAACATATACAATTGTAAATTATTGTATACATTTGTGTAAGAGAAGTAAATGTATTTTTTAATCCAGTTTCCTCTAGAAATAAAGTATTTTTTCTTCTTTCTCTTTCAACGTTCACGGAACCTTCAGAAACGTTTTCTCAAACTATGTTATGAACATTCACGTGATCTTGGTTATGAACTTAGTAATACTCCTGGTTCTGAATTAATTTAATCAAACAATTTTTTTAAAATAACATGAAAACAAAGGCAATTTGACACTATAAGTATGACTGAACACTGATTTGGATTACCTTTCGATGATATTTAACAGAATTTTCTTTCGCTTACCTTTTGAGTTTCGGACCCGACCCCTGGCAACAAAGAACCCGTACGGCTTGCTGGGAGGCTTCGTCAATTCCACGACTTGAGAACCGTCCAGGTTCAGCTGCAGCAGCTGACCCCGTACGTGAATGGGAGAGTTGGGACCAGAAGGCTGTTCGTCCCATTCTGGAGCTAAAAGTCTGCAATTACGATACATGGAAAACTAAACTTACAAACCCCTCTCATTCAAAAAAACAAATTTGGATAATACCATCTAAATCGATATATTAACCCTTTTAAATCTTTGCAGGAACCTAAACCTATAATGGGTAAAATAAAAGTATTTAAGCCATTATTAATAAGGGGCCATAAATTTTATGGGGGGCTAAAATGAAAACGAGTTTATTTCGCCCCCACTACTTTAAATTTGTTTTTCCCATCCCCATAGCAACACCCAAGAAATTTTTCAAGCTTTGAAGATTCCCGGTGAAAAGTCCCCCATTTCTTAATAAATATTCAGTTTAAAACATTTCTTTTTAATTTTGCCGATTATACAACAAAACCCCAGACACAAATAAAAATATCTGAAATAACTTAATTGGTATTACATAATTAATTAAATAAATTATTACTAACAAATACTAGGTGTTCTCCGAAAACGAGAAAAAGCAAAGGGATCTCTGAGGTAACTCCTGAACATTTGTAGTACCCACGAAAACACCCTGGTGGTGCCGTACTCTTTGAAAGTCATAGAGTCTTTGATATCTCGATTTGCCAGAGGACACTTGAAATCTCTTACCTTTGAACAGGGGCTAAAAGTTTTTAAGATCGGTACGAAGATTATGCTCTCAGGCATCACTTGAACACATTTTACAATACTTAAATTTTAACTTGGACGAGATGTTCTTAAAACCTCTTCTATTCGTGAAATTTTGGAAGTTACGAACTGATGGAGTTGGTCTAGTCTTAGGTAGTCTAACTAGGGATTAGAAACAACATTAATAACAAATACATAATTAAATTTTACATACGTAGGATTTTAATCAATCGAAAACAAAAATCAATTGCGATAGGGGGAAGATCTGGACCCGTAGACAATCACGCCCCCTTGTGTGCGCCACTGAATGCACACACGCACTTTATATACTTAAACCATTTATGCAAATTTCAGTGTAGATCAATTTCGGATCAATGATCAAATTTAATTTCTATCGGCTGTTCTTTTAACCAAAAATCATTTAATCAATAGAGTTTTATAAAACTTTGGCTAATCCAGCATTTTCAGATATTCTAGCATATTTTCCTCCTGGAACACATTATAACCAAAGCAAGAAAAAAATTCTAATTGAAAAATTTCAATTAAAAAATTCTAAAGAAATTACTGTAAAAAAGATTTCTAACTGAAAATAATTCAAACGATAATACTTCATAAAATACCAGTTTGATTCATTTTTAAATAAAATTTAAATTTACTACAAGGAAAATGTTTATGTATACAATTTTTTTCACGGATGAAATGCATGTATTATGCTCCACATTCAGTTTATTACTATTTTTAAACAAAAACATTCATAGAACGTTTTTAAAAGTTTCTATAACACTGTTGAATGAATACATTAAGAGCAGGAAAAAAAGCAACATAGGACCAATTTGTATTACAATATTTCAAAACTGCATGAATGGCTGCTGTAGCATGCAAATGTAAAACAGTTAATGGTTCAATCACATATGTTGCAGAAATTCCAGATAATAAATTAAAAAGGAAAAATAAACTGGGTCTTTTAAAAAGCAATATAATTAATTTAACAAAATACTCACTAAAATGAAAAATTATCCGGTTTTATTTAGTTAAAACTGCATTTTTGAACAAAAACTTCTCTCAAACTTATTTTCGTTTATGGAATGTTCTTTTTGAATCTCTATACTTCGAAATAAGGGGGTATTAATTTCGTCCATTATACTAGTATTTGTCAAGAAAGCAAAAAATTAACTTTCTAATTACTCCAAAAGTAAAATCGTTTTAGTTGATTTGCACATACAGCATCGGTTTTTTTAAAAAAATTACAGCAAAAGGTGTTGAAATACTTGTTAAATGAAACCTTGAGAAAAACTGGAATTTAGGAGGAAGTTTTCAGTTTTTATTATTTTTCTTTAAAAAAATTAAATGACAAATTCAGACAATCCTATTGCTGTAATACTTCAGCTACTAAGCATTTTTTAATTTAAGATACATAACAGTCATTAAATACATTAACATTTTTTTGTAGTCTCATAACTATGAATTTATTCGGCTAAAGAATAATTAATGCATACTTTATCGTACGACAATTAACTTATTTTAAATACTCGATTTTCAAAGGAATACATATCGTCGGCCTAATTATCAGACTGCGTAACTCCACCGGTGTTATTGATTTGATAAAGGAGTGCAACGCACCAAGCGCTTTTTGGTGCGATTCCTTAATCCTTTGTTTTGTCTACGCCGTGCCTAAGTGCGCGCTCCGCTTTTAATTTATTCCTCGATCAGTGTAATCACTACTTTTTTTTATTTCATAATAAAGCTAGATTTCGAAGGGAGAGGTGGTGGCAAGATTTTAACAAAACATAACAACAGAAAGTAATATTAATGTATTACACTTCTAGATATAAATTATTTACACTATTTTAAGTGTTCATTACACAAAATTTGTAGCAATGTGTTACTTTTGCTGAGCAGAGATCCCGCGGAAAAAAAACCAAAATAAAAAATTAACACTAATATACGCTAATCCCATGGCAACTACATTATCGCACGATAAAAATATCAAAGTAAACCATATTGTAATATTATCGCTTATCTTGGCGAAAATAAACAACAACTTGGTCCCTAGCCCTACTGTATCAAATTAGCATCCCAGATGGAGTTACGCAGTCTGATAATTAGACCAACGATATGCATATATTCCTTTGCATAAATGACTCAGAACCAAGCCTACAGTTTTGAATAAGGGGCAAAAACGTTTATTGAATTTAGCATAAGAACGGATATGCATACGAATTAAATATTTTTAAGTAATAATAAATTTAATAATGCAAGACCGTTTAATTATTGTTAATCTTCAATATAAAGTTTCGAGTAGCTCTCACTTACAAAAATCGATGTGTAGTGAACCAATAGCAAGATTTGGCTGAGCCAAAGAGTCGGTCACAAATAATGTGCACACTGTTGGTAGTAATTTTGGACAGACGTTCAACGCGCGCGCGCTCAGTAATTTAAAACTACTATCATTTGGAGATCTGTGCTTGTGTTTAAAGCAACTGAATGGAAAACGAATTTACTCTTGAACTAGTTATTAGGCGATTTTACTCTATTATTTCTAGTTTCGATTTATAGAAGAGGGGTCACTGCTTGCTCACCTCCAAGAAAAGAAAGTTTTTTGCAGTTGATTGATTGACAATTTTTTGCACCACACTTTGAAATAATTCGAAGTCTATTGGTGACGGACCACATAACTATGAACCAGGGTCAAGTGAGCGAACATCTGAGCTAGCACCCCATTCTCCAAACTTCCCCACAACGCCAAAATGAGGACCTTGAGCTTTGTTAGATTTAAACTGCGCCCCCACCCCTCTTTACATGGTGGGTCACACTAGCTCCAGTATTCAGTCACGACTCAACAGAAACAACGCCGGTCACTAATTAGCGACCATAACGTCCTGTCTACCATGGCCACTTTTTTGCTGTTGAAGAGGATTTCTAGGTGATATTTACAAGAGGTTGTTTGACCAGCAATTACTCCAATTGATATCAGTGGCGTGACATACACCCCCACAGCCCCCTCATTGGGAGGGGCCTAGGATTCTGGGGCAAAATCTATGTTATATTATGGTTTTGCAATCCTTTGTTAGATCCGGCTTGGGTCCAAACCCAGACTTTGTAAGGGGCGCTAACATTCTCCGTTACGCCACTGATTGATATACATCCCGTGTTGTATTGAGCGTCATTTGAAAATGTTTTACAGTTTGTATGAGTGGAATATTAATGAAAGGATAGCATACGCAGAGTTAAAATGATTTGTTTCATCAAATATTAATTCCTTACGAAACAAATTAATAACTCAGCTGTCTATAGCATTAACTCTTGAATGCATATTTTGCCAATCGTTTTCGTTCTGGTTCCATTTAATTTTATTCAAAAACCTGAGTGTGTGCGTTCCGAATGCACGTCGAGAAACAGAATAAATCATGTGAGAAAGAAAAAACTTGACATTGCTTTTGGCGGGTAAGTCATATATATTTTTTTAAAAATTGAATGTGATGGGTGATTAAAGTTCAGTGTGCTGGTTGGTGAGGTATTTCCTAATTTCGAGTTTCCTGTAAAGGAGTGATTTATCTAATTGAAAAAAAAGTACTTCACATCTACTGTCAGGTAAACAATCTATGTTTCATGTATTTGAAAATTTTATTGGATGTATGCCAAAGATTTTGGGGAAATACTTGTATGCCTGTCAAAAGTCTACATAGAACTTTTAAAAAAAATAAATACACTCAATACTATTACCAGGATTTTTATTTTTATTTTTTTATATAGCCTATGACTATATTCCTATAAAAGGAGATTTTTAATCATGCATTCAAGACTGTCTTTGCCAAACGTATGAAGGCCTAAACTAAACGCGGAGCACATTTTCAGACAGAAAAATGACTCAAATTTCATGAAAATTCGCAACATTGTAATTCATACATTTATTTACAATACAGCGTTGTTATAAATTTCAAAATATTCCATAAGTAATTAATTTGTTCACCTAACATGTAAGAAAGAAATCTCATTTAACATTAAGGTAAAGGAGAAAAATGCGAAACACATTTAAGACGAGAAACTATGGGTCAAATCGATCAAAATTAATGAGTAGTGTGATAAAATAAGAGGTTCTCTATAGCAGTGTTCCCCAACCTTTTTGTCGCCACGGACCGGTCAACGTTTGTTAATTTTACCGTGGCTCGCTGAGGGGGAGAGGACGTTGATTGTTTATATTTTAGACTGTTTTGATTTAATAATTTTAATTTAATTGTATTTAATCGTGACTTTAGAATAAAATATAGCTACACCAAAAAATGAATATAAATTAATTTAACATGGAATATAAAGAGATTTTCATAAAAGGTAGCCCAAACCCAAGAAAAATATACCACAGTAATTAAAAGGGAAATAATTTAATGTTTCTTGTGTGGACAGGTAGTATTTGATCCACGGAACGGGGGTTGGAGACCACTGCTCTATAGGATAATGAGGGGGGCAGAATGCAATATTAATTTTTACTTTTATATGTGAAAAAATAGTTCGAATTCAGGTCCTATTCTTAACATTTAGCGAAAACACTCCTTAAGGATTAAAAAAAAATTCTGATAGTGTATTTAATTAAACCATAAAGGGCAGACAAATTTGTGTCCTGAGGGTTTAAGATAAAATTTTATATAAGGAATTTTTAGGACTTGAAGAAATAAAAATATTTTTGACGATGAAAAACAAAATATAATAAAACAAGACCAATCGGTTCAAACAGCCATCCCAAAACACCCTACAGAAAGATGGAACTTGTTGCGAGTGTAGTCTTACCTGGCCTGGGCCACGACTTCCGCCATGGGTGGTCTGCTCTTCCTCTTCTTCTTTCGAAAACTTCCGGTGAGACCCTTGATGAAGGACCTTGACCTCTGTAGGCCCTTCTGACCCGCCGCCTCCAGTCGTTCCTCGCGCTCTGGACGGTAGATGCGCTCCGTGGAGAAAGCCTTTTGCAGGGCGCTCCTAGCAGTTCGGCTCAGAGCCTGCATACGTTCCAGGAGGCCTTTCTTAGGGGAAGAGGAACGGCTGCGATACAAGGAGAAGTCGCTGTAAAAGACGGATAATAAATAAGTGATTGATAGTTATTTCGATGGAAAAAGTTCAGAGTCCACAAATCATTTTGTGGAGAATTCAATTTCAGGTTTTAATAACAGTTTTTTTTTAATGCTTATAATCGAATGTAATGTAATTGATGATTAAATCATTTGTTTTATTAATTTGTATATCTTAGTGGCACATAAAAGTTTTAATTTACTTTAATTTAGTAATAATATTAACGTGCATGGATTCTATATTATTACAAAATACATATTTGGGTTACAAGTCCCATTAATCATTAAAAGTTCATTAATAACTTTTTCTTAATATTGTGTGTGTATATTTTTAATTTTTATAGAATGTTATTTAAGTTACATAGAATTCTAAGCAATATTACATATGTACATTATTTTAATACATTAAACATACAATAAGATAATTTATAAGGAACAAGTTTTTATTGGAAAAAATATGGAATTAATGTAAACACTTTTATTTACATACTAGAAAAGAACAAGGAACTATTAGTAATTTTATGCACGAATCGTTTTGTTTACTTACAGAGCAAAAAAGAAAAAAATTAGATAGAGTAAAACTTTGGGAGCATCTTTTTTGGCTAAGCATTGATATAAAAACTTACAATTTAGTATGTCACAGCACTTGAGACTAAATATGGGATACTACTCTGAACGAAAAAAAAAATTTGACGAGAATATGATAGTAATATTATATATAACTACCTTTTTGGCAAAATTTCTTTCATTTGACCTAATGAATACGCATAATAAAAAAACAGTTATATAAAAATTCGTTATTAGTTTGTATAAGTTATTAATAAATTTTCTAATACAATGTTTTGAAATCAAGGTTTATAGTTTGCGAAACGCTCGATTGAAAATATATCAAAGGTTAACAATTATTGTATTGAAAATTAACGACAAATTAATGAATTTATACAGTTTCAGGCCAACTATTTAAATAAAAGCACGAAACGCGGGAATTTTAATAAAAATGAAATATAACAAAATTTAAAAACTTAAATTGTGTAAAATTATATGTTTGTGATGTTTTCTTTTAAAATACTTATCTTCAATATATTTCATTTCTAAAAAATAACAAGGGAATATTTTTCTTAAAAATATATTTGTCCATGAAAAATATTTTTTCCCCTACGTATATAACGAGTAGGTCTTTCACTCCTTTTGTGGACAATACTTTTTTCTCCCCCATGTCTTGTGATTCATCGTGAATCATGGTGAATCATACACTTGTTCCTTTTGCCACTTTTCTTTGATATTCGTGAGAAGGGATCCTGCATAACTTTTTCAATACTTCGGCATACTATATAGTTTTTATCCCCCGAAGGTTGGGCCCAAGTTATTCAAAGGAATATGGAAGAATTACGTCGTCGTCAATGTAGATGTTTACCAATTCTCTTAAAATGTTACTTCAAAGCAGCGACAAAGATTGATGGAAACTAAAAAATGAACAATACTGTACATATATCTCACACTTGCTTTCCTTACACACTAATTTCGGAACAATGAAAAATAAAACCATATTAATAATTGCTTTAAAAATAATTTTGTTCACAAATGTACGAGTTTAAATTACAGAAATTGCAAATACAGCAGGATGTTTATTTTTGACTAAAAATATCCAATTTGATAAAAATATTTGATAGCTAAAACATCACAAAATTTTTCTGTTTCTTTACGCGTTAGAGAGAACATTTTTTTTCTTTAGGTCAGAGAAATACGATGTAGAACAGGGGTGTCCAACACGCGGCCCACCAGTACGTAAGATGCGGCCCACCGACTCATTTTAAAAAAAATCTAAATATAAGGTTTTTAAAAAGTTTTTTTTCATTTTAAAATTTATTTGAGGGGAAATTCATACATACATTACATACATACATACATCATCAAAATACACATAAAATAAATAAAAATAAAAATAAAAATATATAATATAAATAAAAAATAATTAATTAAAAATAATAAAACATAACTACATACATAAAAATAAAAATAAAAATAAAAATAATAAAACAAAATACATAAAAATATATACATAATAAAACATCAAAATACACAATATATATATATATATATATATAAAAATATATACAATATATCATATATAAAATATATATATATATATATAAATTATAAATGTATTTACCTATTTCATGTTCTTCTTATAAAATAAATCCTTTTATTTTTATAATAGAAATATCTTTAGATATAAATAGATTTATATTTTATTAAACAGTTACATTTTGCCTTTACTTTTTTTTAAAATAAATTACTTTTTTAATAAAAAATTTCCCAATTGATTAAATGATTTTTCTTTACTTAAATTGTTTTGGAACTAAAAAAATTCTTTGTTTATAAAGCGAATTGCATTTCTTTCCTACCTATTTTACATGTTTGAGTGAGTGACTTTCAGTTTTTTTATAAAGTTTGACCAAAAATTGACGTAAGGAGGCAGTGATATACTTAATGGTTTGCGAAAAAAATTTACTCAAACAATGAGGTAAATGAAGCGAAACAAGTTTCAAAAAGGAAAACACCGTAATTTTCAAGAAAATGGCAGCTATAATATTTTAAACATTATTTGATCATTGCATTATTGTATTATATAAGGATTATTATATTATCTATGTATGTATACATGAAAAATAATGAAACAATAATAATTCATTCTGATTTAAATTTTCACTCCAATAAATGTTTTTTTTCAAATCTGATGTGCAGCCCGCGAGACTATATGTTTTTCCGAAGTGCCCCCGCAAGGTCATTTGGGTTAGACACCCCTGATGTAGAATATTAATATTGTCAAAATAATTTAAATATAGATACAAAAACTATTCAAACACAAAGGATAAAAATACTTTTATATTGAGAATATTTTTAGTGTACCTATGCACAAACAAAATATAAAAATATTCGAATTTAAATACATAGTAATATTTAATCAATAAAATAATAATAAAATGAATAAAAAACAATCACATAATAAAAACTTAAGCACATTTTTAAATAAAAATCTTACCTGGAAGAATTCATTGCAGTTTGGGAAAAACCCGAACTTAATGGATGGCGCGTTTTTCACACCAACGGTAATTAAGCGAAGTTGAAACCTTAAATGTTTACGGATAAGATATCTCGATACTGATCAAATTTATTTATCTTTAACGTTACACAAAAGAGGTGTGACAGCTCATGCAATCATACAGACAATAGGCAGATAAGAGCAGCTTTTTTTTTAACTTCGATTTTTTTTGTTAACTTTTTGCTCGTCTCGATGCAACTACAAATGAAGTTTTAGTTTTTTTTATTGATAAATAAAACGAGGACACGACATTAACTCGTTTTGCTTACTAAATATAACGAGTAAATGGAATATTCTTGTAAAAAAAATCGCATGAAGTTTTAGGCTTAAATACATGGTTTTAACTTATTGGGAGAGTGAAAATCAACATAACAGTAAATATGAGATTAAAATAAATGTGTTTCCATTAATTTAAAAAAGTTAGGTAAAAAAAATCTTATTTAACTTTTATTATTCAAAATAATTAATAATAAATTGATAAAACTTATGTGTCAATAACTTGTAATATATTAACATACATATTGGGTAATATAATAGAAGAAACAATTTTTTCAAAGAAAATTATGCTCATCAAAAATTGACAAATATAACAAAACTAATAATACGACAAAAATATATATAACAATTTCTTAAACAAAAAATTCAGTAAATAAAAATTTGAAACTTTTTATAAATAGTATTTCTTATTTAAAAAATTCTAAAAAAGTCTTACACAATAATTTTACACAATGCACTTAAAACCATAAACAAAATATTTTCCACAAAAATAGAGATAATTTCATTTTTTCTATTACTCTTATAAGAAAACCCTTTTTACCTAATTTAACATGCTTAATTAATTTCCTAAAAACTTCCTTAAATTAATAAAAAAAAAAGAAATTAAATTAAGAAATTGAAAACTTCCTAAAGTGCTTAAGGTTTATTACATGCAGCAAAATAAATATCAAACCTTTAAAGAACGTAAGTTTGAAGACACATGAAAAAATAAGCTCTGTTCTTATTTTATTTTCAAATGGGATGCATTTTGGCAGTTAAACCTTTTACTGACACGGTAAGTCCCCAAATGTGAGAGGCCATTTCATTGATTGCCCCATCTGGTGGCGGCTCTTGCTGCCAAATTTTGATCCTTGAATTTATTCAATTCAAGTTCTCGTCGAATGCTAAATATTGCCAGAGTCAAATTTATACTCAAGGGATCTTTTCAGTGGCGTAACGGAGAATATTAGGACCCTCTGCAATAGTCAGGTTTTGTGCCCCAAGCTGGATCTTACAAAGGGTACGTACTTTGGAGTCAGACTTTGGACTCTCTAGAGTCCTATCTTCCCCACAATGCGGGGTGAATGTTACGCTACTGGTTCTTTTACATCCCACATAATCATGTGACACGCGTGCCTACGATTTTCGTATCCAGAAAACCCAATCGAACGGGCTCCTCAAGCCCGGGGTGAACATTTTGCAGCCAGAAAAGTTTTTAACAGAAACTTGACAAGTATATACTCTTTTCTACCTTCGATTAATTAAAAGCAAATTATTTGTTTTGAAAGAAAAAATTTACCTAGGTTGAACATAGCGCGCGGAAACACGCGGAGATGAGTCATCAATTCTTAATGTAACCCACATAATTAATTGCAATAATTTAGGAAATTGTATTAGTTATCATTATTCCCTTGAAAATGAGTTATGCCCAACTGTTGTGAACACAAATTGTTGAAAATTAATGCATTAAATCATTTACGAAGACCCAAGTGGTAACGTATCGCGCTTCCACACCACTGGTCCGGGTTCTATTTCCGGGCTGGGCAAGATCGACTCAACCTTTCATCCCTACCACAGCGCGTCAATAAATGAGTACCAAGCTTGTTTGGGAACTTAAGCACTGGGGGTCTTGCTTCAGACTGACCACCTGATCGGGACATCTGCTCATGCACCTCAACGCTCAATAGTCACGTATACTGAGATGGGCTGTTGAGTCACTGAGTTTGAATTAAATCAATTATAGAAGAGGAAGTATGGCATTTAGAAAGAATAAGAAGTTGTACGAAACTATATTACCTATTGATTGTTTTAAAAAAATCAATGTCAATATAAGTTTTCATTTAGGGATCCAATTTGTTGCGGTACCTTATATTAAGAGCTTCACACCATTCGTTCAACCCATTGTTTCATAATTGCAATCGACAGATAACAATTTCAAATAGAAGAAGCCTAGTATTATTGACCTAGATACTCAATGAGCGGATTTAATGGTTCTTTGTGAAATATTTCTATTATTTTAGAAGAGTATATCAATACTATAAGGTTAAGAAGTCATTAACTAATTTCAACAATGTCGATTGCGCCAGATAGATATTTGATTTGATATTTTCCGTTTTTCATTAACATACATTAGACGTGCATAACAGAATATCGACTGATACATTAACTTGTTTCCTTTTTGAAAGGTTTAGAAATGCTGCATGGAAGAATTAAGGTTCTAATAGATTAAATTATTCAATGAGAATAGTCTTTGATTCGAAACATACCTATATAAGTATTAACTCGCTTATCCTCATAATGACATTTCAGCTTATTTAAATACAATCCGTCTTATGTTGACAATCATGTAAAGACTATCGATAATACATTTTAAGTGAAATGTCCAGAATGACTACTTAACAGTGTATCGATTGTTTATAAGTTATAACAACGATAATTACAAAGTTCTGTTTATATTTTATAAAAGTGTAAAATTTCTTTACATATTCTTTCAATCTCATTTGAACTTTATTTTTCCACCATTTGTTTTTCCATTGAATTTCACTCATTGTATGAAGTAGAGGACCGCATTGAGTTCTTTCTGGTCATACAGTAGTAATTATGAAGTGGGTCAGTGTTTATTAAAATGACATTCTAAAGCACTCGGACCTTGTAATTTTAAACCAACTTTAAGAGACGAGGTGACCCTCCCCTCTCCTCTTTTCCACGTACGCCAACGGAAGGACTTTAATCCTCGACAGGTTTAACGCGCATTAGCCCCTCTAACACGGTGAGTTTTCATTCAACTAAGGTTCGAAACCGCGACAGGACAACGACTTCTGTCTTCATCAAATGTACAAAGCCAGAACTAAACGCGAAACCCATTTTCAGACAGAAAAATATCTCAATTTCACGAAAATTTTGAAACATCGTAATTATATATCGTCTGTATATAAATATAAATATAGAGTTTTTAAAATTTCAAAATAATCTAGAAATAATTTTTTATTTTAACATAAAAGGAATAGCTCATTTAGACCAGAAAAAAATGAGTCAACTTGGATGAAAATGAGTAGTATAATAAAATATGCTGCTTTTTGTATAGAATAGTGAATATAGAATATAACAATATTAGAATACTTTTTATGTGAAAAAAATATTCCAAATTCGGGTTCTATTCTTTACCGTTGCGCGAAGACAACCTCGAGCATGCTACAATAAATTCAGATTGATAAGTAATTATTAAAGTTGAATGTAAAACAAATTTGCTTAACAGTTTTTAATAAGCTACTTTTAAAAGCTATATTTTTTAAAAAGGTTAGAGTTTCTAAAATACATTAAGAAAGCAATTTCGAGCAATTTGTATCTCTATCCTCCCTTTCTTCAGCCTTGATAGAGCATTTTTTTTTTACTTGTTCCTGTTTACAGAGAAACTTTATGCTATTGTACAGGGTAAGGCATATTAACCTTCCCTGTTTCAAAAGGCAGTTACAAACAAACAAAACAAGATACAGAGAAAAGTGTTTTACTTGTGAAAAACAAATACGATGCATTTTATATTAATTGGTCTTAAAAATTATCACTAAATGGCGTTCTCCAATGGTAACACATTGATGAAGTCTTTCCCGTAAGCTGTCCATAGTTTAGTTTATCTTCTTCGAAAAAATAAGGGCCCCGCACACCAAAATCAGCAACAATTCACCTAACTGTCACACGGGGACTTTGAAGTGGTCTTTGGTGAAGCAGCTGTGAGATTTCTGCTGCCCAGTAGCGAAAATTTTGTTTATTCATAGTGCATGACAAGTGGAAGTGGAGCTCATCAGACAAAATCACACAGCGCCAGGGGGAGTGTTCTGAAGAACTTTCGGGAAAGACTTCGCCAATGTATCACCATTGGAGGACGCCATATAGCGGACATATTTCTGTTGCAATGCTACTTAAATGACAAGCACAATAGTTCAACTTGTAATACCTTTTGTGAAGCATCTTTTTAGGTGGTACAGGAGGATCCTTCTCTTCGTTTTCTGGAATGGAAGGGGAACCGTTCAGAGCAGGCAAGCTGGCGAAACGGTTCTTTTTGGATTTATCCACCACCGCGTATTCAACTTCCGATGGCTTTGTTACCAATTCAGAGTCGAGGTTCGCCATGTCGTTCACTGCAACAAAAAGACGGTATTTTTAAATTCCAATTATCCAAACGTAAATAATTTTTTGATGGTATTTTAGTTTAAAGTAATTTTTATTTTATGATACGGAAAAAATAAAATTGGGAATCAATTAGGGATATAAATGAGTACACAATATTTTCTACTACGGTACGTTTGGGCATACATGTGGCACCAAATAAGGCATGGGCTGGACTAGACCCTGACTTAAAGAACCTATGGTGTTGGGGAAAGTGTCGGAGAGAACCAGGTACGAAACGATTTTATTTCCAATGAGGAATGGAAGAGATTTGGTGGGGCGTGAAAGAATCCTGTTCAGGAATTACTACATAACTGTATTCTTTTCATACATTACTTTCAACTTCTGTATAATATGTACGTTTTAAAAATAGCTTAAAGTAATTTAATACATATGTACAATTGCTGTTTTAACACATAGTTTCAAATTTAAATGTGTTAGAAAAAAAATTCGGGAACTTTTTCTTACCCTCTAGATAATTCGAAGTTTTTCATTAGTCTCTTCAACTTCGAATTATCGAGAGTCGACTGTATATAAGTGAGAAAAGACACAAGACTATCTAGATATGAAATATTAATACATGACATATAGATATGAAAAATAACATAGTAATATAAATAGATAAATAAATATATAAAAGTAAATAGATTTAGATTGATATAAACAGAGAGATGCAGTTAAAAAGAGATATCGATACAAACAAATATGACGTAGTATACAAAGAGAAGAACAAATTAAGTATAAATACACAAAATCTCCTCCTAAACTCATGTTATGTTCAATATGATTAAAATATATGTTCAGGATATCTAAAAAGCAATTCAAAATAAAGTCTTTGATAATAAAAATTAAAACGTTCATCTTAATCTTTTTGCACTACAGATAAAAGGTCAATGTTTCAAGATCTGGAAATTGGTAATAAATTATTTTTCATCAATTTTTTTGATGCTTTAATTTTTTAAAAAATGAGAGCTTATTCTTATTTGAACTTTGAACATATGTGAACTTTGAATTGCAAAAGTGCTATTAATGCTGTACTATTGTTCCATTTGGAACATAATTGTTTATTAAATTTCTTGAAGATAGTTTACGATATGATGTAATTTCCATTTTTATAATGATCATTTTACAAATAGTTTCCATTATTCCTTTACATAACATACCGAACAGAATATTGAAAAACTGACTGAGGAAAATACAGAAAAAAAAAAACGCACAACAGATTTCTTTTATTAGTCTTGTAAAATATCGAAACTAAGCGAGAATGTTAAAATCCTTAGAAGCTCTTCTGTGATTCTAATATCAAAGAACATAAATTCTTTTCAAAATCTTTAAAACTATTTCCGTCAAACATTTTTTTAAATATTTATCATTTAAAAATACCATTATAAAATTTATCTAGAGAAATTCCCAAAATATTGAATTTCAGGGAAAGATTATAGAATTTATCATTAAGATTATTTAAAAACAAACCTGTTGAAAGTACTTAATTTCCTGCTACTTCTTTCATTAGTAACAAAATCTTTTGCTATATAAAGATATTATTGGTCTAAAAAAACTATACCACACACATTTAAGGTACCAAATTGTAACTATATTTAAGTATTCAATGAATCTGATACACTTTAGCAGTAGAAACAATATCTTAAAGATTATTTCTGGGTAAGGCTAATCATAATTAAATATTCTGAATATGCAGTAATTGATTTTGCTTTGCTATCTTACTTTAACTAAATATAATATGCGACAGTTCATACAAAGTTTGATAAAATAATCAATTACTTACAAAATAAAATTCCATTAAAATTACATTTTAGGTGGACCATAAACTTACCATTCACCATTGCCGATTGTGTTGGTTTCTTTAAAGCTGACTTGAGGTAGACAGGATTTGGACCACAATTCGGCACCACCATTCCCATACTCTTTGGTCTTTGACTATTATTAGTCCTGTTTTCGCGAATCAACTTCCTTTCCAAAGTTTCGCTGATAACACTGTCTGCAATTTGACTGTAAATTCCAACAGAAGAAGTAGGCCTACTTGTTGAATCTTCATTCACCAAATCCATGCTTTTGGAAGACACAGGCGTAGATGGCTTAAAGCTCGTTGTCAAGCACACCGGACTTTCTGCTGTTGTTGTTGTTGTTGTTGGAGTGGATTCATGCACTGTTATTGAAGCCTTTCTACCTAGCACTCGAGGTGATTCTGTATTAGATTGCCGCAGGGTCTCGTGGATATTGTCCGTTGTATACCTCAACCTACCCAGTGTCTTCGCGCGACGTCCACCTTGTGAGCTAGTAGCAGTTTTAAAGTCATCTGGAATGACAGACGCGATTCGAGCATAGACTTGCAACATGTTGTCATTATAGACAGGAACATTTGCAAGTTGGAAACTGTTTGATGTCCTATCCAGTAGACTCGAACAACTCGACGTCTTCTGGAGGGGAATGGATTTGGAACGATTTTCAGTCTGATTCGATACCATCTTCCTGAGTGAAGTCCTTGGAGGAAATTGCGTAAGCTGTGGCCTGCTTTGGTGTGACAGAACGCTGGGCAGAGTGGAGCAGCTGCTACTCTTGAATAGCTTGGGTGAACTTTCCTGCGACTTGGAGAGTTGCTGTGTGCAGCTGCAACATCTGCAAGTGCATTGAGATGGGGATTGACTAGAGGAATGCGAGCCGGGGGATTGCCGATCGTGGCAAGTGCACTGAGTACTGCTTCTCAGACTGCCAAGTCCACTGTCTGTAGAATTAGTGTGGGAGGTTGTGTCTTCGGCTGGATCCATTGGAAATCTATGATGGATATGGTGTTTGTAGCGTTGTACATGTGGAGAAGGAGTAACCTGAGGAAAAGATATATATATTGAATAAAACATATAATATGATATTGATAAAATTAAAATGAAACAAATTAATAAAAATGGAAATAAATAATCACAATAAAAACCATGCTTGCTTGTTTGATTTAATGTTTGCTAAATTGGTATCAGGTCAGGGAACCAGCCTTTCATCAATAAAATGATAAATGTAAAAGCGGTATATGTTGTCATAACAAAGGTCTCCTAATAACTATTCACTTTAAGATACCATTTTTAACCAGCTTATTTGCCATAACAAATATTCTCATGCTTACGATTTTGTAATTATAATCCATCGCTCGGAAAATCATTTGATGATCCGGATGTAATTGGATTGTGACCCGAATTCGCAATGTGTTGGTCACCAACTGGTCTTACAATGCAAACTTGGTCTTAGCTATAAACGCCAATATATTTTAATAATATGGAGTTCTTACCTTTCCGGTAATACTGACATCAGATATCGACTTTTGGACAGATCGATTACTTGACGACAAACTTTCAGATCGTCTGCTCTCCAGAGGACCTACGTTCTCCTTGTAGGTCCGCTCGTGTTTGGAATACCCATCTGGAGTCAGAGGACTGTACCGGCGAAGCTCGAGCTCCGGAACGGTCCGGCTTCGGGACCGAGTGGAACCAGAATAATTCCTTCCATGGATAAAACCCCGTCCTGATGACTTGGATATGAGAAGCGTTGAGCATAGAGAGTGGCGAAGAGCTTGCGGCAGGATCGCCGGATATTCTGTTCAGACAATTGCAGTTGTTCGTCGAATCGAACGCAGTGATGAGAGTCCGGGAAGACGGTTAAAGGAGTGGGTGGCCTTCTGAGTGAGAGAAAAGAACAAATGTTGTTAGTTATACTTTTTAAAGGATTGTTGAATTACATTCTCGAAAATAATGACTAAAGTGTAACGTAAAAGAAGCATACTATTCATTACAGAACAGGGTGGGAATAAATAAAAGAAAATCGAGCAACCTTAGATCAGAGGTTTCTACGGACTCCAGCGGTTCTTGCGACTTCTGAATGGGTTTGTAGTGCCTGGCTACTGTTAGCGGTAGATTATGGAATGTTGGCGCTATTCTGCGGGCTTCGGTGGGTGGGTTACCGTTTTAAGGAGAAGGTGATGACCTTCGAATGAGGCGGTCAGGGCAAGAGATAGAGTCCCTTGTTTTAGGAGCGCGAAGCGCAAAATTGAATTCGGAGTTTAGGAAATGAAGTTCTTTTGGTTTGGGACCCACGCAGAGAGTGTGGTCTGCTGTACCAAGAAGAGATAGTTTCCTGGGAGAGTTTAACCCGACTCTAGTTTAACACGACACTTTAGTTGATTATATGGAGAAGAGAGACAATTCTATTGGCTGTTGACCCGAAAGTACAGAGTTGAGAAGTAGTTAAAAAGTAATTGAGAGACATTACAGGGTTCGTTTCAAATTAAAATTTATTTGGGGGTGCGTGGACAACGTAAAGTGATTCGTGGAAGGTTTGATAAAAGTAAAAGTATTTGTGACTCATTCACATTATTATGACAGTTAAAATAAATGTTAAAGTGTTAAATTTTTTATAATATTTTACCGCGAGTACGGCCGTCTATGAAGTTTCAATTGGAAAGGAATTCCACCATTACATGCGATAACTTGTCTAAAATAAGGCATTATAAAAGAGTCGAAGGCTAAATGAATCAACAATTTCTTAGTTTTGAATCGAAGGTATTATTATTGTTAAGAAAATAAATTAGGTATTTTTACATTATTACTAGGATCGGTGAAATAAATATTTTTGAATGAAATTGATATCTTGTACATAAATTTATTAATCAAAAAGTTATACTTCTGTTAAAAGTTCATTTACAAAATAGCCTTATTACATAGGGGATTCACAAAGAAGATGCTGTAAAACAGTATCATCAAAGACAAGCACTATCTCAGTGAAACGTAAGGTAGATGTACTCTTAAAGTTTGTGTCTCGCCTCTGACCGCAGTGACGTAGGTAACAGCATGCATGGAAAAGCAGTGGAAAGGGTTTTAGTGTTTTTGAATTTAGAAAAATGTCACGGAAGCCACTTTTTTTTATATGTTAACTGGTTGATGCTACAGTTACAAGACAACATTGACAACTTTATTCTCCAATTGGATGGTGCACCATCACACTGGTCGGCCTAAGTGCGAGATTAAGTCGAAGAACATCACCCCTCACCGACGGATTGTACAAGCCACGGACTACAACATGCAACTACCCCAATGGCCACCCAGAAGTTCTGACTTAACTCTTAAGTGATTTCTTCCAGTTGGGAAATATAAAGGACAAGGAATTCGTTCCCTACCCTTCTTGTTTATCTAACGTAGTTGAAGCAGCGTATCACGACCGCTATCAATGAACTTGATTTAGATATCTTAAAACGTGTTTCACAATCTATGTCGTGTGACTCAGGGTTCACACATCGAACATCTGACTGTCTCTAAAAAAAACTTTAAATAATCCCATACGATTCTTGTTGCAGGTGGCATATAGTATCTTACATAGTTCTTGATTTACACACAGTGCATTGAACTGTAAACTTCTTTATTAATCATCCAGTAAAATGTATATAAATATTTTCATTTTCATTTACTATTTTCAGGACATCAAAGTTAAATTTGTAATTTTTTCACTGTGCATTAAGAAAAGTTATTTCTCTTGGGGTTCACGGCCACGTTTTTGGTATAAAAAGTAGTCTACGGGGACAGTAAGTTTGAGGACCATTGCTTTAGATCAGAGATACTTAATCTTTTTTCCCCACCGGGCCACGTACGCATGACAGGTATTTCACGCAGCCTCTACTTGAGGCTAATGAAAAAAACCCACAAAAAGACCAAAGCAACATTGGATAAACAAAATTGATCAAAATATTTAAACTTCTTTTTGGCTTTTATTTTAATACTATATTAACTTTTCTATCAAACACACATACAAAATTAATTCCTTTTATGCATTTTTACTGAGTTTTAAGGTAATCTTGATTTCCTTTCATCCAAGCCTTTTGCTACATTTTACTATTAAAAAAGCATTTTGATAGCAAAATTGGTATCAATTGCTAGATTGATAGAATTTCCCACTAAATTTTCAGTACATTGTTATCCAATAATTGAATTTTTTAGTACAATGGACCATGACCGGGCCTCTCAGAAAAGGTCACATGCGGCTCGCGGGCCGCAAGTTGAGTATCACTGCTTTAGATCATTCAATTGTTTTTCGTTCAACAAATGTCACAATAGAAAATTATTACTGATTACTGATGATCAGCTTCCTAATTACACAATGCACTTATTTGGTAGACCATTTAATGTGAAACAGCACCTCATTGTCTCTTGCATTTACCTTTGGTAAGAAAAGGTCTTAATAGCATTTTTATTTGATGGTCACAAAATAATCGATTTTATCTTGAAGTTACGAGTATTATTGCAGGCGTCTGAATTAATCAGGGGATAATTGTTTTTGAAGAAAATTAAAATCAATAGAAAAATCATAAGTTCAAATTCAACATGGTTGCTTTTTGTATTGTTCTAAGTGGCAACGATTTTGAGTTTTGTGGGAGTGAGGTGAACATCTTCCTAAAATTGCTGAAATGGTATGTATGTTACGTTACAGTGAATACGAATTATGACGAGGTTGCCGCACTATGTGGTTTTTCTCTATTCTTAACTCCCATATTGTACCATGCAGACATTTCTAAACTTCGTTTAAGGTATTTATTCCCATGTGTTTTTGATTGAGTTCCTAGCCTGTTATCTAAGGTTGCTAAGATATATCCGTATTGTAATAATAGTTGCTCTTTTTAAGACATGTATTTACACAAATTTATATATTTTTTTTTAAATTTGGGGCACACTTTTAATATTTTTCTCCACTAATATAGACATCAGTCTTGGGTTATGATAAGTAGTAAAGTTTCATAAACTTATAAAATGTTTTAAAACCTTCCGAGGAGTTTATATTAAACATTTTTGCATAATTATACAATATTACAGAATACTAAAAATTAGTATTATTTATTGACAGTGCCGCAAACAGGAAATTTTCAAGGGGAAGGGGGGTCGAGTGTCGAAAGTCCACCCTTCTCGCGCGTATCATGCCCCAATACTCCGTCAAACATATTCTTTTGATTTTGACGATTGTTGAGAACAAAAGACAGTAAAAATAAATTATTAAATAAAAAATTAGCATAACCAATCGAAAAAATCAAGGGTGATTAAGAGGGGGGTCCGGATACGTAGACCCCCTTATGTGTGCCACTGTTTATTGATATTCAATTTCTCCTAATCATTTATATTATCATAAATTGCGGAAAAATTTGGTAATTTTTAAAATGTATACAAAAATGTTTTTTAACTAATTTTTTTAACGATCTATCTAAGTTTCGGTTCAGTTTAGTTAGTGTTCATTCTGAATAATAAACTTTTGTACATTGCATGAATCAAAAGAAGAGCAATGGTATCAACAAGAAAAATTGTAGACAAAATTTTTTAGAAAATTCGTAATACAGAAAAATTATTTCATTTATACGAGTGAAATTTTGTTAAAAGCATATATCGTAATCACTCTTTTTCAACTT
This sequence comes from Trichonephila inaurata madagascariensis, assembly GCA_019973955.1. Taxonomy (NCBI): domain Eukaryota; kingdom Metazoa; phylum Arthropoda; class Arachnida; order Araneae; family Nephilidae; genus Trichonephila; species Trichonephila inaurata. Next base: position 41,484 of record BMAV01024742.1, read on the forward strand.
ATCAAGATCATATAACATTACTAGACGTCGCATGCTCCTTTTATGCCATAAAATTGAACTTTTGAAATATTCAAAGAAAGAGTTTTTACTACTACCACGAACGTCACTTATGTCGGTATCTGTTAAAATATTTTTTTAAAAAGATATTTATCATTCAATCAAAATATTATCACGAGTGCAATATAACAATCGCAGAACTTTTTTTAAAAAAAAAATCTAGAGACATCTTTTACAACATAGAACAATACTTCTTACCATGAATTGTCACGAATAAACGCCACGTCATGATTTAAATCGTGACAAACCGAGTCAAACTTTCATGGTACTAACATGAATTTAAATATTTAAAAATTAAATTATAAAATAACTTTATGATTTCTGAAGTAATTATTTGTAACTGTTTATCGCAGTATTAATGAAAACGTCACTTCAGCTTTTATACCTGAATAGAACAAAAATTTCTCAATAAGTTTTCGATTTTCAGTTTCTCGTTGCAGAAAAATTCTAGAACTGCAGAAAGAGAAAAATCTTAATTTTTTAAGCGGAACAATTTTAAACTTGGGTTAAAAACATCAGTGTAGTATCGTGTTTGAATCAGTTGCTGAAAATTCTATAAAAATAAAATTTAAGAAATCTCGATCCAAAAAATATATTCATGCATTAAAATATAGATGCTTCCCTGATAAGGTAAATGTATTGAAATATAAACAAGAAAACTATTTTTTTTCTTTCAGCAATTCATATTTTTCTAACTAAAAGGCCTTTCCCATGTGTGTGTGGTGCTGTTACAAAAGCATCTCTTCACAAACTATTTCAGATGCAGCATTGGCGATGATCATTTTTCTGACAAGGGGAGGGCACGATTAAGAAAATTTATTAGGGAACGAAACTTAGTGTAATAGTAGTACTCCTATAGCAGGGGTGGTGAACCTTTATAGATCAACGTGCCATTTTTTCTAAAAAAGTGTTTAATGAGGTATAGACGTGCCGTCCAATAATTTTAACTTGTGATTATTGGGAAAACAATAAAACTAAATACTAATAACTCAAAACTCTTTATTTACTACGAAAAAAATACCCTTTGCACTGTACACTAGTAAATGTTTTAGATATACGTGGTTATTCAAATTAACGTAACATTAGTGTGAGTTCTTTTGTTGCAGATTGAATGACAAATAACTTACATTTAGGATTGTAAGATGTTACTGTTAGTAGAATGCACGCTTAATTGGAGCCACCTGCCAATCGGATTTTAAGCAATTAATTATTTTGCAGTGGTTCACTTTTTAGATGAGAGGATTTGCTATTTGTTTCAACGATGTTCTGCATACCACTATTCCAGAACATAAAACACACACCGCTTTGTAGCTTTTACTAATAATGCCATTTTTCTAGATTCATCCAAATTTGATATTCTCTTTTGCACATACTATCTTTCCCTTTTTATTCCTTTGCTGAACTAGCCATGTTAAATAAGCTTAAAAATCGTAAATATAACACAAATAAACTTTAAAATACATTTGATACAAAGAATTTGACTATGCTATCCGTAGACAAACTTTGCATCATAAGCAATTGTATTCCACGGCGTAAACTGACGGAAAATAATAACAAACGAGTGTGCTCCCACCGCACCGCGACAAATCACTCGCGTTTGTTCGTAATATTTCATGGTGAACTTTGTTATTTTGAGATAAAATGCAAACCATTTTGATCGCTGGCGTGCCCAAAAATATTGTGTCGCGTGCCATGAGTGCCAGTGGTTCGCCATCCCTGTCCTATAGGGTGTTCAACCATCAATGTAATAGCCCCGAATGGGTAGTCAATACGGAGAAAATAGCCTTCGAAGCTCATAATTAGCTTATATACAATGAAATTTTATTTGCAACAGCGTTGCAGTGGCATAGATGATAGCGCACCTGCATTCCATGCGGTCGGTCAGGGTTCAAGTCGCACGATAGACTTGCTGTTTTTTTTAAAAAAATTAACTTGTTTTAAATGTTACATAAATTTATTTAAAAAAGGTTTATTAAATATTTGCATAATTGTTTTGTGTTTTAAGAACTTAAACAATCACAATAGCTTACATAAATATTTATATTATATTTTCTATAAATATTTATATTTTATAAATATATTAAAATATTAATTAATTATTATAAAATTAATAAATAATATTTATAGTAAAATATATTATGTTAATTATTAAATGATATTTTATATAATTGTTTTTTTATTTCAAAAAGTAAAATAATTACAAAACTTTTATAATAAAAAATAGTTTTATACTATACATTATTATAATATTTTTTTATGATATATGCCTTAATTATTTTTAATCAATATAATAAAATCACATATATATCTTATATTATATTAATTTAATTATTTTATACTTTTGTTAATTATTTAACAAGTTTTTTTAAATTTATTTAATTGTAAAAGTATTTAAATGAATTGAAAAAGAAACAGCAAGACGATCGCGCGACTGGAACCCCGATCGACTATGTGGAATGCTGATACGCAATCATCTATGCTACTCCAACCAACTCTGGAGCCAATTAAAATTTAATTGTATAAAAACTAAGTATGAATTTCGAAGGCCATTTTCTCCGAATTGACTACCCATTCGGTGCTATTAGATTGACGGTTGAACACCCTATAGGCGTACTACTATTACGCAAAGTCTTGCATCCCCTTGTGAGATTAAACATAAATTAAACCTAATTTCAAGGTCAATCGATTTATTCAGCCAAATTAAGACATTGAAGAGGTTTAAAGAAAGTGTACACTACAAAATCTTAACCGATAAAAAGATGCGAATAAATTTTTTATTAACCATTAAAAACCTTCATTTCCGAAATTTAGCTTCGTGTCATCCCACACGACAACGATTAAGAAAGAATTTTTTTTTCCTATTACGTACAGCTGCTGGCAGCTGTTCAAACATTCATCGAACTGACCAAAGTTACACAATGGGGTATGAAAACATCCAGCACAACTCACCGCAACAAGTTTGCTCTAATTTTGAAAGCATATTTCTGAGAAAATATTAAATTAGCATCCAGGAGCAGACTCGGACGTACAATAAGTTAAAAGCCACAATTTAGTGGTAAAGAAAAAAATGTTTCTTCAGTGATTTGTACAGCCTTTTTATATAACAGGAAGAAACACAAATAAAGTAGAGATCTGATTTTCTAAAACTAATTTTTCATCGAACTTTTTACATGGAGAGAATTTTGTACGACGATTTAATAGGATACAAATTCATGTTTAGTCACATGATAACGATAATCACGTGTTTCCAGCTAATCGGTTCATGCTATTCGCTGTTGTCTAGGGGGGGTATTTACCACCATATCAATGATACGGGACTCCTAAGCATTAGAGGCCCCAAAATATGTAAGCAAAAGAAGTCGTAACATGTTAAGCCCTTCCCCCAAGAAATTTTGATACAGGACCCACTCAGGACTAGTTACGCTAGTGTTGTTGTCAACGTTTTCTTTTTAGGTAAACTTTCTTTTAAAAAGTACATATTTTTGTCAACAGTAATAATGTATATACAGGGTACGCCAAAAGTACGTTTAAACTTTAAAAATTCAAAAGACAAAAGAAGAAAGGATGATAAAAAAGTGCGCTTTTACAGGAAATTTGACACAAAAAATCGGATTTTTTTAAGTGGGGAATACAATTTTATTTAAAAATATCACTGGTACCGGGTGCTGACAACTTGAAACACAATAAACAGGACAAAAGTACGCTCCCATTAATTTATTCTTCCAGTAACAACAGCTCAACATACCTCCAGAACAGGGGTCGGCAACATGTGGCACGCGGTACAATTCTCAGTGGCACGCTGCACTACTATACAAATTTGTCAATTTTTGAGTGGTTGTTAGTTGATAAATTTGTGATGGACCTTCTCCACAAACATCTTCAGAATTATGGACGTTTAAGGAATTAAGTAAAAATCTAAAAGATAACTCTAAAGACAAATTTACAGCTCTTATGTAAATTGTTGAAATACCATTGCTGGAGAGAATCAATTGTTCGAACAGAGAAACATTCATGTACTCAGATTTATAAGCCAAGTAAGAAATCTCTTTCCTCTTATGAAAAATACTTCAAGTCCGCAAAAAAATTGTTTAACAACTGAATGCTTAGAATCGTGTCAAATTGAAAGTCACTCTACTTTCATAACACCCCTGATGTTGTGTTATGAAAGTAGAGTGGGTGCATAGTAATTTATCTTTTTATTTAATTATAATGTAGGGAAATACTTATGTTTTATTCATTAAAATAGAAAAAGACAGCATATGTTTAAAAATACATAATACATGTACAATATAAATTTTTAAAATTTTTATCGAAGAAATGATTATATTTCAGATATTTATTTTTATGTTAAGAGATATCTTTAAATGATGCAAAATTAAAATATGCAATAAAATTGTAAATATCTATATTATTTACCTAGATTCTCTAGGTCTGCATGCATTATCGCGGGAATTGAATTCTTTCAAAATTCAGTGGTCCTAGTGTGTGGCACGCTGAATCATATTGGTAGATTGGTTTGGCACGTCACAACTAAAAAAGGTTGCCGACCCCTGCTCCAGAACACTGTTTGACACACAACTAAGGCGGTCAGGTTATCTTTCAACCTGGACCAATCCCCTGTATTCACCAAAGGTAGTCAATAGGCAAGGTTTACTGGATTGGAGGTGCGCCATACTGCACATAAAGCTTAATATAGATAACACACCTCTCAGTTAATGCGGGCACACTAAAAATGTTCCTGCCACTAGAAATGAAACCACACATTTCTTTATCATCCTTCCTTCCTTTTTTTATGAATTTTTAAAATTTAAACGATTTTTTGGAGCACCCGGTAGGTAAACAAAACATATTAAATTTAAAAGTACACGAATAGTGTGTATATGTCGCAGGAAAATGATGAAATTAGGAATTTCATCAATCCCTAAGGGAGATGATCTATTGACGGGAGATGTTAAAATAATAGTTTTTTCAAGGTCATTTCTCTGATAAAAGTAAGGGATTTGAACAAATCTCTGATCTGTTTCATTGACAGATGAAATATTGTCGAGAGCTTAAAAGTGTTTATTTAACAAATATAGGGTACATTACTAAACGTAGAAGTAAGTAATACAACAAAATGGAATACAAATTATTTATTCGAAACTAATTAACAAATACCTAGAAGATTTGGCTGGTACTTTTTGATGTGTAACATCTTTCCTCTCGGTTGCTTACATACTAAAATATCAATCCCTATGTTAATCCTATAGTACCATTTGTTTTTAAAGATATGGGGAGGGTATATTTAGGTTATCAATTGTACCACTTGTTTGGTTAAGTACAAGGACTCTACCCCCCCAGGTGTCTACCCTCGGACAGCATTTTTCCAATGCAAATCCTGACTAGTTCATTTCATCATTTCACTGTGAAACAGTTAAGAGATTTGATAAAATCATTTACTTTCATAGGGAAATGACCTTAAAAAGAGACGTTATTTTAATATCTCCCGTCAATTGATCATATCCTTAGGGATTTGATCAAATTTCTAATTTCGTCATTTCCCTGCGACATATATATATTGTTAATTTTCAACAAATTTTGAAGAGTTTTAAGACTTGAACATCTTTACCCAATTTATTTATTTGAAATTGTATCTAAATTTTACAACAAGTACTAATCTAATGTCAGTTTGTTTTGAATTCAATGGAGAACACGTGATTGTGTTTATTCTGTGACCTTCATTAGTTGAGCCTACATTTAACTCTTCTCATGGCAGAGTTATAGAGATAGGATTAAAAATAAAGGGAGGGAATTCAAGGAGATTAAAATAATATTTTTATACATAAAAAGATAAGCTTACAATAAAAACCTTTATACAATATTATTAACAAAAATAAATAAAATACAATGTCAGAATCTTAAAAATTATTTAAAAATAATTTTTGTTCATAAAATTAATGAATCCCAGTAATTGTCTATGAAAAGGAAATTTTTTTTTTTAAAGATATTGCAATCAACCAAGCCTCATCACTTACAATATCGGATATTTTCTTGTTTGTGCCTTTTCGTCACAGTCGTATTTTTATTTCATTTCACTGGAAAAATTTTAAAAATTGTCAAGGTTCATTGCCTTAAAAAAAATTCAAGGCACAAGCAAAATTTATTTAAGAATAAGGTCACCAACCTAGCTGACAATTCACGACACCGTATATGATGTCATTGCTATGAATCGCAGAGTATGAATCACACTTTGAAAAAACGAGGTTTCACTACCAGAAGGGTGAAAAGACGATAGATATCTTCAGAAAATTTTGATTGAGAATGAATAAATGATCTTAATGTTAAAAGAAACTTAACTTTACAATTTTATTTCAAGTCGGTATTTTTTAAAGCTATTATTTTAATTGGCATCACACAGAATTTTGTTCCAAAGTCACGGTGGAAAAAAGAATACTTCATTTTATTTTCAAAATGGCAACATTTTGCGATAAGGTAAAAACGTATATATCATTCGCCATAACAAAAATGATGGCAAATTTTTTTAAAGGCATATTAAATACAAATTTTTTCTAGATAAAGTTTTAATGTCATCGCTGTGACACCATAGTTTCCCAATGTGTTAAACAGGCAAGGAACCTCTTCCTGTCAGATCATTGACAAATAACATGGGTGACACATTGAAGTTGAACTCCTCGCTGTTCTTACTCAACCTCAAATTAAAAAAATGACTTCTTAATAATCCAAACCCCGGTAGTGAAATTCTTATTTCTTCACCTCTGGAATCCTTTTTTATCAATTCTTCAGAAAAATATTTAAACATATGCATGCATTGCCCGAAAATATATCTGATGTTAATATTCGATGTATACAATTTATAATTAAAAATTATAAATAATCACTTAAAAAAAGCCAGGTATAAATTATTTGGTTTGAAAAGTTGCTCTACAGAGTGAGTGTTTGTTTTAAGGGGACACAGTACAATTCAAATAAAAATCGGTCAAAAATTCAAATATAATTTTTTTATAGCCTAGATTATTTATATATTTTTATATAACCTCCTAAAATTTGAAGGCTCTAAACTTAAAAAACGTAGAATTATGATATCTTTTACGTTCGTTTTAATTCACATTCCTACGGCAAATCAAAACTTGAAGCTTACTTATCTGAGAAAGATAAAATAACTAGTTTGTCTTCATTTAAAATGCTAAGGATTTTTTGCTATTGTGCCTAATGTTTTGAATTTTTTTTTTTACCTATTGCTAATAATACATGTACCAAAAGTTGGAATGCATTTTTGAATCAAAGCAATACTTATTTTTTAAAAAATAATTGAACTCAGAGTTTATACATTTTTTAAGGAAGCATTCATAAAAAGAAGTATTGTACGAATACCAATCATGTTATCGCAAAACCCATACCAACTTTTGTTGTACAGTTTGACGTACTTATAAATCAAATTTCATGCGTGTACGTAAATTTTTGTAGCAGGAGTAGCGTTTTAAAAATCACTTCAGAAATTTTAAGTTTCTTCCTAAAAAAAATTGAAGGAAATTTTATGTAAATGAAATTTTTATGAAATTTTGAGCACAAAATCTGTTTTACATGGTATAAACACATAGGAGGCAACAAAAAGAAGTTTGAAAATACTTAAAATTAAAAAATTTGCGTAAATCATACCATGTCCCTTTAACTTCGCACAAATAAGCAACACGAGGGCTATTGGCGATGATGCTCGCAAGTGACGAGGATAACACCTGAGCTTGCACATCCCTTCCAAACTACCTCACCATATCAACGGGAGGACTTTGAACCTCGACAGATTTAACAAGCATTAGCCTCTTCACACACGGGTTTTCAGTGCCACTAGGGCTTCTGATCACGTCACGTCGCTACGTTGCTCTAGAAAAACATAATGACTACTGAAAGGGTAATTATGAATCTCAGTCAAGGGAAAAGAATGAGGGAGAGACACTTGATCAAATTGCTCACTTTTAGTATCTATACTAAATCTTACGAAAACTTTGAGTTCAATTTAAATAAAAGGCTGCTTTGCATCTTATACCACTAGAACTCGAACACCGTCGAACAAGATTTTTGTGCTACCATCACTGAGAGCTGATACATACTTACTTTTAGAGTCCTACGTATACAAAACTGATAGATACTCAAATTCCAAATCATGATGTGAATATGATTATTAAACTATAAGTGTCCATAGCAAATTGCTTTAAGAAACTGAGCTCACCAAGCAAGGATTTGAAATTAAGCCGGTCTTCCGGAAAGCAACGACATCGTAACATTTCAACCGCGCAATATCACACTTACACGAACAACAAAGATACAGAGCATCTTGTGTTGCGATAGATTTCGTGCTTATTTTATTACCATTGCAGCAAGCAGTATCAGGGCTACTGAAGATGAGGCTCGCAGTTGCCCAAGTAGTGCAAGTACCACAGTTTAAGAACAAATGACATGGACGATTCCTTTAACGATGGGTTAATGAAGTTACACCAGTATTTCTCAAATTGTGGGGCGCTCTCCTTGAGGGGCGTGATAACTCTACAAGGGCGCGCGAGCCTATTGAAAAGTTGAAAATTAAAGTTTATTCAAAACATTACTAATTTACTGAAAGTAAGCAAACAAAATACTTTCTGACATAATAAAATATAAAATACACATTTACACTGATATAATACACTTATAAAAGTATCTGCACTGTACAATGTATTTTATTATTAATTTAACAATACTAAGTTAAGAACAAGTTTGATAATTACCAGTGACCCCATGGGCTTGTATTAACATATCTTTATTTGTGATTTTAAAATAATTCCCTTTAACCCCATTAAAAGTTACGCGGTTGGGCCCCCAAATAGATTTTCCAGTAGACGCGCGTATTTTGATGTTTTTGGGGAGGGAAAAAGGAATAAATAACAAAATCCTCTGAAATAAGAAAATTTTTCAAAGACGAAAAAGTCCTTTTTTGTTCCAAAGCCTTGGAAAAATTTTTATGGAAGCAGTGCACGAAAAGATCGTATTTGGAAAGACGTATATATACGTCCAGAAGATAATTTTTTGGAGCGAGACGTTTATATACGCGGTGGCAATAAAATTAAAAGTCACACTGAGTTTAGTAAAAAAAAGTATATTATTAAATTTTTTTCAAACAATGTTATTTATGAAGGGGGGATAAAAATATATTTGAATTTGGGTCCGATTTTGAAAGTTTGAGAAGCACTGAGTTAAAAACCCGATTTAAACCCTTTTTTCTAAAATCTTACAGATATTTAAAGAAGTTAAATCCATATAATACACTATTAACTACCTAACTAGACGTACGTAGTCGGAGAAAGTTACAGTATTGCCTTAGTAGTAATCATCAATTGTACCGAAATACAAATGAAGAATCATTACAGTATGGGTTTATTGATGGGGCATGCCCAATTATGCTCAAAAAAGATCACGAAAGGATAAACAAATAGTTCCTTACCTATTGCACTCTTTGAGAGCGGAATGGTCTCCCTTGACAGGTCCCCCGGACTGCGCCAGGCAAGAGGAGCGCCTTGGAACTCTCAGAGAACCGGTATAACTTCGAGATTTGCTCAACTCGCTCTTCGGGATGGGCGGAGAGTAGCTGCAGGAGAACGAAAAACCAAATCAAGGTCTCTTTTACACATTCACAGCTCATACGTATGCAGGTGACCTCTGCCAAAATCAAATTCACACGCTTGCCATTGTTTAACTCCCTTTTGTTTGGTAGTTATGGGTAATTTTGAAAGTCTCTCGGGGAAGAATAAAAATAAATTACTTTTGACTACTAAAAACCCATCGTTTTTCCATGGAAATGGGTTTTAAATAATGTAAACCTTTCAATTGCTTTACAAAAACAATGTAGGGGAAGGATCTATAAACAAAATTTAATAACCCTTTTATTATCGTAATTGATTTTAGTGTTACACATCACTCTTAAACTTAGTTCAATGATTTTGTTCCAATACAATGGAGAAGTGCGATTTACTATAACCTGCAATAAATTTTTTCAGGAATTGTAAAGATAATGATGCAAAATTATATCTTATTGTATAACGGAAATACAATTAAAAATACCAATATTTATCTAATAATTCACTATGGATGGATATAAGCTATATACGGGGCGAGCCAAAAATTCGTTTAAAATTTTAAAAATTCATAAAAAAGAAGGAAGACACATGATAATGAAGTGCAGTTCACAAGAAAGGGTTCACAACGAAGTCGAATTTTTTTTGGCAGCAAAATTACTTTTAGTCGTGCCCTCATTAAATCAAAAAGGTGTGTTATCTGGAATAAGCTTCATGCAGAACGGTGTACCTCCATACTGTGCCAATTCAGTAAATCGATCTCTATTGACTACCTTTGGTGAGGACAGAATGATTGGTCGAGGTTAAAAGATCGCCTGGCCGCTTTAGATGTGTCAGATGTTATTGAAAAAATAAATTAATTTAGCGTACTGATATCATGTACACACTGTGTTTAGGATTGTTAGAACCCTCTACCGGTGATATTTTAAAACTAAAAATGTTTTTATCACAAAAAATGGACTTTCTTGGGATCCCTTTCTTGCAAACCACACTTCTGTATCATCATTACTTCCTTTTTCTTATGAGTTCTTAAGGTTGAACGAACTTTTGGCTCACCGGGTTCAATACATACTTATAGTGAAAATCTAAACTTATTTCAATTATAAAATCTGTTCCATTAGTTTTGACTTATAAGGCGGTTTATTAACGACATAATTGTACTTTTTGCATTGATGATGACGCACACAGAAATTTTTCAAGGGGGGTGTCCAGGGTCGAAAGTTCATCGTTTTCGTATCATGCTCTAATACGCCACCCAACATATTCTTATGATTTTATTGATTTTGGGGAACCGAAAACAGTTAATTAATTAGTAAAATTAATCATTAATAACAATTAATTAAATTTTACGTACTCAATACATAGGATTATAATCAATCGAAAAAAGGGGGGTATTGGGGGGGGGATTTTTTTCCAGTTACACGAGGGGTTTTTTGGGACGGACCCGAATTTTGAACCATGGTCAAGTGATGGCGAACCGAGCTGGCACCCCCTCTAACCACCACACCGCACCAAGGGGGGATTTTTAGCTTCGACAGATTTAAACCCTGCATCGCTGCCCCAAAGGCGGGGTTTTTTGGGGACTGGGCTCGGGAACTCGTGACAAGGCAAGCCCCGATCCCCCTTCGGCCGCGGCCCCCTATGGGGGTTCGAACCCACGAAAAATATAAATTACGGTGGTATAAAATAATCAAATGCTTCACTAGATTATGCCAAGGAATTTGTACTTCCTTGTCAATATTATGAATAACATCGGCGTAACATTAAATTTAATAAATGTTTAATTTTATTTAATTTTAATTTAATATTATTAAGTAATAAATATTTTATTTCAAATTATGAATTATTCCAAAATTTTATTAAAATATGATATAAAAATTTCCTTGCAACAGCTTTTTCAAATTTTTTTTTTAAAATAGGAAAGATTTAAAATGAAAGGAAAAACAAAGATGAAAGAATAAGTGCCTTATATGTCTCATCAAAACACAGAAACAAAACTTTAAGTGCATCATGGTTTATGAGAGTTTAAAATAATAAAAGTAATTTAACCCGTTACAACAGAACATTTAAAAGACTAAGGAAACATTATGAGGAAATAAAGGTATCTCCAATATGACACACTGTCTTCAACATGAAAATGTCTATATAAAACCGTGATCTGAATGAAACCTCAAACAAGCACCTAACTGACCTCGTTTGTTTACAGTATACGGTGAATCATCATTTTTGAGGAACATGGTTCTCCTTGAACGAATAAAAAATCCTCATAATGTGATCGAAGCAAAGAAACAAGACTGAAAGGAACAGAAACAAAATCTACTCGATGAACGGTTCAGGAAGAACTGGAAGAAATCAGGTATGAGAATGACTCAAATGGGAGTTACTTTAAAAACAAGCGCACACTAAATTCAGAACAGAAAAAGAACAAGAATATAGAGTCACAATTAGAATATGTATACGAGAATAACAAATGTTGACACATAACATTATTCAATTATAAAGATTCTCCTCTAAAAGAATTATCATTACAACAAAATACAAGCAAAATTTTTTACTATTTTACTCCAATTGGAATCTTGGTCGGACGTTTTCTAAGAATTGAGGTATCCGAACACATTGAAATGACCAAATTCGGTCAAAACATATTTTTGTTTTTCATTTTATTGAATAGAGCTAGCTTTTGGCTTTACAAAACATACTTTTTTCATTTCTTGCGTTAACTAGAGGCCGAGTTACAACCAATTATATAAAAATAGAAAAGTTAGAAATGGGTCTTTAATTTACGAGAAGTGGGTATTTAAATTGTTCAAAATCTAACACGGTGAGTCTGATAGCACAAAATATTATAAATGTATTTCTACAAAACGTTTTGAACCTGATACTTATATTTTCCAGAGAATGTACTGAAGTATTTCTTATTGTATAAATATTTTTTGAGTTATGGCGTACTATTTTAATTGTTTTCTCGTAAAGAATGTCACATAATATTTGCTCGATCAGCCCTAAAATTTATAAATTTAAAAAACACAAAAATTGTACTGCATTTTCTAGACAAATGCATCTAATTTGTTTTAGTAATACTTTTATTGATATAAGTTTATCACTTCTTTCTCTAATTGTTTTGAAGTTCTTCAAAAATATTGTTAGAAATTCATTTGTAATTTTTGTAAAATTTAGATAATTTTTTTTAAAAAAATATTGTTAGTTAAATATTAGTATTTATTGATATTGATACCTAAAACGCATTTATGTTTTAACATGCTATTATTTAAAAAAAAGTACTCTGAATGAGTTCAAATCTTAAATGGCTTTTTTTAACAGCATAAATTGAGTAACACATCTCATAAGAACCATACCAAGAGTTATCACGATGAATGATGGTCAATATGGTCAATGCGGTGGTCAACAATATGGTCAGACGTTAAGGCGTAAAGATCCTGAATGATATTCAAAGGGCTTTGGCTTTAATTAAATTAAACTATGGTATCTGATGGAAATAGGCCTAAAATTAATGACTTACCATTGTCTAAGTAATGAATTTACCAAGAAACCATTGTTTCTTGTAATTAGATTTAAAAATCATGGTAAACTCTGGTAGATACACACATAATCACTGATGCATCATTAACTTCAAACACTACTCGTAGAATGACAACGAAGCAGTGCTGCTACTCGCTAATCTCTTGAACAAAAATTCTCACAGAATATGGTGCCATTTTTTTAATCTTTGTAAGAATGTCGTGATTTCCAATGTTCGAATGCATTCTGAATTTTTTTCTTTTTCAAGTACATTCAAGATAAGCTGCCACGAAATTTCTTGTTGAAAGAGAGATGAATGGTTTCAGTTGTAAAATATACTTATGAACTCGAATAATCTTGTAGCAAAGAAAAGAAGCTATAGTGCAAAGAATGTCGAATAATATTTTGCAGTTTATCGTAAAATCTAGGATAGTATTCCTTTTATAGTGACAGGAAAACACCAGAGTGCTTCATTCAGTACAAAATCATGATGAGGCACCAGGCTCACTTTTTAAACATGGCGTATCTCCAGAAGTCCATTAAATATGTTAGATATGTGATTCGAATTTCTTACTCCCAAGATCCAGATTCATCATACTTCTGGGTACAAATATGAAGCAGTTCGTGTAAGAAACAATAGTGGAATACGCAGAAAATCCTCAAGCTTCGTCGTTGAAGTCAAAATCAACAGTGCGCGACAATTTTTCTTTCGTCACACAGATATAACCAGTACAGTATACAGTCACCACTTAATAGTTCCTTTAAATGTTACCGTACTGCAGATGGTTTGAGTCGTGTATCAGTTATTTAAATCTTTTTTTTTCTTTAATAAGGTAACAATATGGATGAGTAATAACTTTTTTTTGTGCTTGTAAGATCGGATTGTTGTAATGTTTAATGACAAATGCATTTTCATTTTGCTCTGTACTTTACCCTTTTTTGTATCGAAATTTCGTGGATAGTTTGTATTACATTATAAATGTTAGATTTATAATAAACGTATTGGTATTATGATTCACTGGCGTAGCTAGTCCCATGTGGGCCCTGTATCGAAATTTCTTAGGGGCCCTTTTTTGGAAAGGAGAGCTTTGTTAATGGGACAATTGCTAACATTTTACGAGTTTTACTTGTACATGTTGGGACCCCAGTAGCTTGGGGGTCCTGCATCATTGATATGGCGGTAACTACGCATATCAATTGATTATTTATGTATTGGGTATGAAGTTTTCTGACTGATAACTCAAAGTACTTCTAGAGGACTCACAATGGAATGAAATTAATTTTGAGTAGGAAAAAGTCTACCATAACACATGTTACTTTAAATTCAATCACGTTCATATAGCATCCAGTTGTGTCAAATTAATCTCAAAGTAATAAAAAAATCAACTAAATGTTTCGAAATTCTAAAACTATTAATTAAATATTTCGTACAACTAGCTAAAAAAAAAAACATGATTAAAAATTTCTAGGGCAGTAACGTGCAAAAGGAATAAATTAATAAGTAGGCCTGACCCACTTTGAATGTTTAATTTTGCATTTGAAACCGATTCTGCATGTGTAATGCTTAGAGTGCCTTTGAAATGAGTCAAAAATGAAATATGTAGATTCTTTTTCGTAATAATTCATGTGGGATATGAAACATTCATATTACAGCGAACGTACCAATATTTTTATGCAAAAATGTGAAGAAATATTGCGCAAAGCGGAGAAGCTGCGTCAATATTTTGCAAAAGCGATCGCATCGTCGTACTTTAAAAGCGTTTTCCAGGTATGGCGTTCATTGTTTGTTTTAGAAAAGGCTGCTCTGATTTATCAGCGAGTGACATTGAAGAGGATTTTAATCAAGCCCTTTCGCAATGAAGGGGTTTATTACAAATTAAAAGGTGCAATTTGGCGTTATTTAAAATACCGTAAAGTCCGGCATATAACGCGCACTTTTAACACACAAAACAAGATCGAAATTTACGGGTGCGTGTTACACACCGGGTATCAAAATGACAGATTAAAAAAAAAAAGACATGAGCATGAAAAAAAAAATGGCTTCTACATGCATCGAAAAACAGTTTATTTAAAAGAAATGACGCACCTTATGAACTTAGAGTCGTAGTTCTAGAAGTATATTATTTTTTCAAAAACCTGAGATTATACTTCAAATAAATGACTTAAAAACATAGCAGCATTGCTTACTTACATTTCAGGTTTCTTTGTATAAAAGTTAAAAAAAAAAAGGGGGCGTTATAAGGCGTATAAACCTAAAAATCAAAAAATACAGCTCGTAAAAGGTGCGCTTTAGCCGGAGATTTTACAGAATTTAAAAGTGTCAGAAATACTACTCAAAATGACTCTGTGGATTGTAGAACTCATGACATTTTTTAATAAATTTGAAAGTTAAATGTGAAAATATCATGATGCAATTTTTTTTTTCTTATTTACAGTTAGTATGAATACGTGTTTGGATATATAACGTTGAAATATAACAGAGATGGGTATCCACAATTTTATATATATATATATATATATTATACACTACAAAAAAAATCAAAATATTAAAAAGCTTAAAAAATATGCTTTTAAACAATACAAATTACAATATCGCGAACATTTCTATAATTTCTGAACAACTTTAAACTTTTACAAATAAAGGCATTTTTAGCAGTGCATTTTAGCGATAAACTCAATATTTTACTCATTTTAACATTATTCTATATTTTATCAACATATTCAATCGCTAAAATGTTTTATATTTTGTTGGAGATGAGGCTTTTAATTGAAGAACACGCACAAAATAATTTCAAAGTTAAATTAAAATCTTTAAGTGATGGGTGAAAATCGCATTGAAATATTTTTGAAAATATTTTTAAAGTTACCGAATATTTACCATAAGTTTTACTGAAATATATAATTTTTTGGATGAATTTCAGTGAAATATTAATTTCTTAAATTTAACAGAATTTAAGAAATATCAGGGAATGTTTTATTGAAATAATGTTAAACAGAGAACACACACACTCTTTTACCTCAACTGCTTTAATTTTGATGCATTCTATCTTTAGTAATGTCAAGAATACAGCAGAGCATACTGCTTGCTAATTTGCATTATAATTACTCAATGTTTTTAAGCTAATGCACTCAGTATTTTATCGCTTTTATTTTAATTCTAACGAAAACTTTAATTTTAACATCAAAGTGAAAAATTGCAAATTTGTTAAATAATTTTAAATTTCATTGTTATTGTGTGATAAACAGGTATATATACGTAAATAAACAATTTCTCTTAAATATCTTAAGATTTCTGTGCTTTATTTAATATTAAATCTGAAGTAGAAAGAATGATCGCCCCCGCATGCACAATGGAACTTCACAAATACTATTACAAAAAACAAAATTTTAAATAAATATTTTGACAACAATATTTTGACACAACAGGTCCGAGGTTTAAATCCCGGGTTGGGGAAGGTCGACTCAGCCTTTCATCTGGTCAGTGGGTCAATAAATGAGTATCAAGCGTGCTTGGGAACTTAAAACTGGGGATTTCGCGTCAGATGACCACCTGATCGAAACATCTGCTCTAGCACCTCAGGGCCCAAGGTCACGTATACTGATATGGGCACAGTAGGCCTTGGTCCTCATGGGCTGTTGCGCCACTGAGTTAAGCTATATTTTTAAAATATCAAGTTGTGACGGGCTCACGCGTTTTTTCATTAACAAATCCTTTTGGGTTCTTTGGGGCCAGAATGAATGGCAACTCTTTTCCAACCAACCCAAAAAGTAAAGCGTGAAGGAAAGATGCAAATTAGGAAGCTTTTAAATAACAGAAGTTTAGAGTAAGTTGGGCGGCATTTGGGGAATGTTATGATAGTCCGTATTTCAAGTGTGAAGAGGTTTTGAGAGGTTAAGTGATAGCCAACAGAAGTTACCCGTTACAGAGAGCCCTTAGGTCAAGGTGCATACCATTGCACGCCAGTGAACCGCAACTTAAAATAGGTAGATAAATTGATACTTCGTTGGACGTTAAAGGTAGGAGTAACTATTTAAATATTAGGATCTGTGATCGTATATGAATTAAGTTTAGGCGAGTTAGTTATTGATAGGGGTCCGGGTTACGTTATTTCGGTATTATATATATTGTGTGTTTAGCCACCGTAGATTCTCACATATCATATTGTTATCTAATCTGTTAAAGGTTTAAGCTAAGATCTTAATAAAGTCATATTAAGATCATGGTAGCTTCTAGTTCTTAATTTATTCCTACACTTCTAGCTCACGCTGATAATCAAGGAGAAGGGCACCCGAGGGGGCGCCCTTACAAAGTTTGTATTAAACTGTAATGATATTTAATATTGTCTTTTCTTTTGTAATATACAGATAAATAGAAAATCCGAACTAAAATATTTTCTGCTTTCATACTGAACGAAAACTTATGTATTTTACATATGAACAATGTTTATATCAATTTAAAAATTGAATAAATATGATTTTTAGGAATTTAAAGTAATATACGATGTGAGAGAGAAGCGTTAAAATATCTTTGAATGCAATGTCTGTAGCAAGCGTAAAGTTAGAAGTAAAAACATTCGCAATCCTCATACAATCTCCAATTTTTTTAAATTTTTCGAATGTGATGAATAATTATCAAAAGCAAGAAACCTAATACAATACTAAAACTACTTTCTTTATATACATAAAACCCACTAATTTTTGAAAATACATATTTCATTCAAACTACACTTTCTTCTTCTGTTAATTGAAGTCGAAGTCAATATCACGATAAGTATTTTCTAGAACAAGATTAATTACAAAGAAAAAAGTTAACAGAATCCAATTTATTCCTGGATACATAACGCTACACAGACATTTTATAAATGGATACATTAATTTAATTCAAAATATAATGAAATTCGAAATTTATGTAAATCTTCATATATAACTCTGGTTCGATTCACAGAAATAAGACAGGGACATAACAAAACAAAATAAAATTCAGGACAGACTTTATATAAAACAGAAATACAAGTCTAGAAATTGACAACAAAACAAAATAAAATTCAGGACAGACTTTATATAAAACAGAAATACAAGTCTAGAAATTGACTTATAACACAAAAGTTTTTAAATTCGAGTTAAAAAAAAAGTTGAATAAATCGCATAAGAAAAGACGGGGCATAATATATTAAGAACTTTTCCAGTGTATGATATAAATAAATTTGGAACAAAAGGGCATAATTTTTTTTCTAGAATAAAATAGCATAACCGGGTAATAAAATATGGTTGAAATAAAGATTTGCATCTATATATGCTTCACTAGACATCTCGGTCAAATCGGGCGTATAGTGAGCATCCTATATGACAGATTTATGCTCTGAAATAAGAACACTAATTACTTTTAAATGTTAGGAGAATCATCATGGAAATGTTTATTCGTATAACGAAACCCAACCTGATAATAGAGCGCCATGCATACTTTGAAGATGGACTAGTAGATAAGAATTTTTCAAAAGTCATTCCCATTTTGTAACCATTAAGAGAATACACCCACAGCTTTCTTTTTTAGAAACAGCCTCAGCTACGCTAGCTACAATACAGTCCCGTTTCATAGTGGTATTCTTGGAACGTGGATTGCTGTCTATGTTTGCACAAAGTGCACCTGGAGGCAGTTGGCAGCCTACAAAACGTGTCTTCTTACTCAATATTAAGTTCACATCATCATCTTTTTGCACAAGTTTCCGTGTGTTTTGCCGTTTTCGCGCTCTTGCTCAAGATCAGAAACGTCAGCTGTGTTTTTCGCGCCATACGATTTGAGACGCCATTGCTGAGATAAAGTAGGCCACTATAGGCAAACAGAGGGAAAAGCATTATACAAATAGAACTTTCGATTAAGGCGATGACACGAGATGCTCGATGCGTATCTTTCGAAATATACAGCTTATTGTTCAAACCGAACTGATTATTCATAGCAACAATAAATAATGTATTGCAGGTATAAGCAAAAAAATGTGAAGTCGGCAATTCCATTTATACAAAACTCACTAACGTAAAAATTTTGCGGATTCTTGCAGCAATGTTTTCTTGTTTATTAATAAAAAATATCCAAAATTTGGAAAAAGTAGTAAATTTTTTTTAAAAAAATAAATAAATTTATTTATTTATTTGTTTTGTAAAAGATTGTATTAAAACTAAAAAATTATTTCCGTCCATGCCACTAATTGTATAAATATATTTAGATCAACCAAAGAGAAGATAAGTTTTAACTCCGTAAGTGACACGTGATGTTAAATTTTATCATCGCATTTTTGCAAGGATGGAATTATGTAACAGTTTAGTAGATTTCCACACAGTTACGCGAGTTTCGCCTTCCTATAAAAATCGTAAAACAATATATATATATATTATATATAAAGGGACAAATAAAAATAACTTTAGCTTTAATATTATTTATTGCTCTTCCAATAGTTTTCTTTTTCTACAATTTAAGAGGCTCATTCATCGAAGAGGCGGTGTCATATTACATTTCGTTTCGTTAAACAACAAAATTTTCGGTTTAATGTCTTAGCAATCATAAGTTTGAATAATTATGCAGAATGATATAGATGGAAATACATTTTCATGCGTAATAAGAAAATTAAAATTATGTTTAAATTGGGTGATTAGTATTGAAGCAGCTTTTTTTTTAAAAATGTAGCATGAGCTTTTAAAATAACTCTTTATAATGTAGCTCTAACGACGAGAAAAAGATGCTTTTTGATGCGAATTCCCTAAACAAAGTGAAAAATACTATTTTATATTATTATTTTTAATGTCCTATAAAAATATTCAGAATTTCATATTTCCTACTTAAGATTTTTTTTTTTTTCAATAAATCGCGAAAACATTTAAAAAGAAAAATTTCTCATTCAAGAGTATTTAACATTATATAACTTTTAAAATAATTAAAAGATGCATTTTTTTGCCAAATAACATAGATTACCATGATTTACTCCTGTATTAATTTAGAACTTTAAAAGGAAATAAATGTTAAGTCTATTGGATAAACTGTACTGAATCAAATTTTAAAGGGAAATCAATTTAAAATGTTACTTCTCTTTAAGAACAAAATGACAGCGATCATTTGATTAAAAATTTTCTAAAATATGTATATGAACTTCTCACAATAAAGAGATTATTTGAGCAACCAATATATATATTTGAAAATTAAATTTATAGCTGATGGAAAACAAAAATTCAGAAACTCGTTAAAATAAAGTCTTTAATCTCCTTAAATAAGAGTTACTGAAATAAAAATAATTTTTCTAAATAAAAGCGAAATTATTGTAAACTTCCAACAGTAATTGATTTAACTGTTTGATGAAGTAATATCCAAAATAACGTTATCTCATGTAAACAAAGTTTTGTTTTATCTAACGCAATTTAAACATTTTCAGGATCCTCAACATTTAAAAATATAGATCCTTACCTTTTAAAATTTTTCCTCGGTAAAAACCGTCGAGGCAAAGCGCAACTAACTCATTCAAAGTTGAACAATGGTTTGTTTCGACAAATCGATGCACTAGACATCGGTTGGGACACGAAGCCAAGATGGAAATAAATAACGAAAGTGCCCCATCGCTGATTTGGCGATATTCAGCTCGCAATCGATAATAATCGCATCGAATGGATTCTATGATCAAGGTCGTCCAAATGATAAATGGCCCACAGAGGCATTGTTCGGTGAACGTGGCTTCTAAAAGATACGAGTGTGTGGAAAACAAAAAACAAACATGATAAAAAAAAAGCTTCTGGCCTACCACTTCGATACAATTAGAAGCATTTCGACACTGGAAAGCAGCAGATACGAAGCGATTGTTCTTCCTATTGATTTTGATTTGAAAGAAAAAAATGAAATTTTGTAATTTCAATTGTTTTGTAGAATTACAGTGCATTAGTTTGTGAGTATAAGATGTACCGAAGAAATGCTTTTCAAGATAGTTCTCCTGGAAGATTTATAAGAATACATTAAGCAAGAGCTTTTGTGTGACTATATCAATTTTATTCATTCTAAAGCAGAGGTCGCCGAAGTGGTGGTCCGCGAGAAAATTTCGCTGGTCCCCAGAAAAATAAGGAATATATTCACTCATTAAGTTATATTTTAAGATGCATTGATTGTATATTCTTGGATCTCAATATTTTTTATAAATATATTTAACACTTAAAAAGTCCTATTAGTGATCCACGGAATTTAAATTATTAATTTACTAGTCCGTGAGGTCAAAACGTTTGGCGAGCGCTGTTCTAAATCATTCGAAAATACAAAACAAAAATCAATGGACACAAAAAAATTTAATCTTTTAACTTTACATAATGTTTTACTTTATTTTAGAGGAGTTTGGTTTATTGATTGCTAATTAATGTATTTGAGGCTCAGTGGCAGCGTATTGCGTTTCCAAACCACAGGTACGGCGTTCAAACCTCCGTCAGAGCAAGGTCACGCGATTCGGCCTTTCATCTCTTCAGTAGGTCAATAAATGAGTACCAAGTTTGATTGGGAATTAAACACTGGGGGTTTCACGTCAAACTGACCAATTCACCGGAATATCTGCTCATGCACAGTAGGCCTGGGCCCGCCATGGGCTCAGGGCCGCTTTTTCGCTTAGGTAAGTTAGGCACGTGCCTAAGGCGCAAGAGATTTTGGGGGCGCAAAAAATTCGAGGGCGAAAAAGAGAAAAAATTTAAGTTACAGCGAACGTACCACCACCTATCGAGTCTCTGCCCTTAAGATCTATAATGGAAAATGAAAAGTTTAACGATTTGATATTGCAATGCACTCTAAATATTACAATGGGAATGGATTACAATTACATAATTAATGATTTTGCATGATCAAAGCTCGAAGACTTTGTTGTACGAATATAAAGAGAATGACTCAACCAAGAATAAGGATGTGTAAAAGCTCAATATAGTAAAGCGATAAGAAAGCGATAATAATTAACAAATTGATTATAATCTTATAAAAAGTAACAATAATGTGTACTCTTTATTGCAATGAGGTTGATTCATGTGACGTCATAGTCACATGGTAATGAAAGTCACGTGATTCTAGAAAATGAATTCAAAAACTCATGTGACGTCATAGTCACACAATAAAAACTATCTTGTGTTTCCAACTAATCTGTTCACGCGCTCCGTTGTTGCCAAGTTTTGCTCTTTGAAGAAACTTTCTCTTAAAAAGTACACATGTATTACAAAATGCATTTTATTTAAAAGTATAAGCATAAAATACGACTTTTTAATTTAAAAAAAATATTTTTGAAATTTTTTTCCCCCCTAACATTTAAACATCTTTAACCATATATGAAATTTGAAATTTTATCTGAGTTTTACAAATAGAACAACAAGTACAATTAGTTTAATGTTTGTTTTGAATTCAATGGAAAACACGGGTTTGTTTTTATTATGTGACTTCATGAATCAAGCCCATTGCAAACGATTTCATTAATTTACTTTATAAATTTACAAAGAATGAGTGGGTAGTAAAGGATGCCTTAAGGTAAGAAATGAGCAAGTGTGTCCAAACCATGCCACTATCCTTTCCTCACGGCTGCCAGTTGCCCGTCACGGATACGTAGGGCCTATAGGTGGTGGATAATGGAAAAATCTCCAAACAGCGAAAACAAAGAAAGGGGAAAGAGAACGAGAGTTAAGGGAAAATCCCACCCGAGTCAAAATTGGCAAGGTAAAAACTGAGGCAGTGGGGATTCTCTGAAAATAGTGGAAAGGCGTAGCAATTTGAAGTGCCTAGGGCGCTTGAGAGATTAAAAACGGCCCTGCATGGGCTGTTGCGCCACTGAGTTTAATTTCATTAATGTATTTAAAAGCAATACGAGGACTATAGACAGTTGACCAACTTATATTTGAGCCATGGTCTAGCGACGAGGACATCTAAATCGGTCTCCAACTGCTTGAATTTCTATATCACATGTACGTGAAAACTTTGAGTCTCGACAGACTCAAAGCGCATCAGTCCCTCATCAGCATTGGAGCCCACGACTCAAATTTTAACACCACTCTAGGCTCGTGACCTTGACCATTCGGTAAGCGTGTCAACAAGGAATTTCACGTAAATTTGTCTATCCTAGGCAACATCATTTGCTTAAAAATAGTCTTGAAGGATGACGCCATATTAAAATAATTTTAAAAAGAAATCATTAGCTGTCTTGTAAAAACGTTACAAAATAAAATTTAAAAAAAAAAAAAAAAAACGAATAAACTATTACTGAAACTTTTTCTATAACAGAAGTAATATGTTGACAGTATACGACGAATTTCTGGATAACACCGATGTATTTGTAAAATATTCAAATAAAATCATTTGTGTGGGACGTAAATAAACAAATTGACATACTGTCTCAAATTCCAATATTCTTTTCGTTTCCCTACGGAAATTATAACAAATTTTACTGATGCCGATAAACCAGTTATGATAATGAAAAAAAGCAACACTCAAAGCATAAAAGAAATAAATGAAAAATGTTACTTTCCAGCAATGCCTCCCCCAAGTTCTTGGTTTTTTTCGATTGATTATAATCGTATGTACATAATACGTAAAATTTAATCAAGTATTTGTTATTAATAATTAATTTTATTAATTAATGCTAATTAATTCAATAACTAACCTTTTACTGCTTTTTGTCCCCGAAAATCGACCAAATCAAAAAGAATATTTTGGGCGGCGTATTGCAGCATGATAAGAGAACGGTGGACGTTCAACCCTGGACCACACTCCTTGAAAAATTCCACTGCTTTCAACTAATAATTAGGGTTTTTTTCCTTAAATCCATCAACTTTGTTTTCAAATACTAAGATTTATACAATAAGCTAGGATCTGTCCGAGAGATACTATTAACTATTGTGACTCAGAATTAAAAAATTACACACTCACACATAATATAATATAATAGATAAAATCTATTGAACTTGAAACTTGTACCCAGTGAGGCCCACAAGAGAGGGGGCTCAAACCCCTTCCATATAGACCAGGGATGGCGAACCTTTATGGAGCAATGTGCCATTTTTTTCCTAAAGAAATGCTTAGTGAGATATAGACGTGGCATCAAATAATTTTTACTTGTGATTTTTGGGAAAATAATAAAACTGAATACTAACATCACAAAATTCATTATTTACTACGAAAAAATACATTTTGCGCACAGTATAGTAGTAAATGTTTCAGTTATGCGTGTAATTAAATTTAAGTAACATTAGTGTGACTTCTGTTGTTGCAGATTAGATGACAAATAACTTATGCTATTTATTTCTGAAAATAATCACTCGCAGGCATAGGTAGATGAAAATATGATTAAAATAGCACGAGTAAGCTTCTTCAAACAGTTAAATGTGTCTCGAATCGAATTCCATGTTTCCAAAATTTCGTTGCAGATGTATTATTTATATTGCTTGTTAATATTTCTGTATCAATCAATTCCAACTTTTTCCTTTTTCAATACATTTTTGAATCCATATTGAACTAGACTAGAAATCAATAAGTTGCATTTCAAATTCTTCAATTTCCTACCAATCGAAATGGGGAAAGTTCAGTTTATCAAATAATGTGACATCAAGGTACATAATGAGCTTTTCTGACAATTCTTTGAACTGAAAAATCTCACTGAAAATTCCTTGATTGAAGAATCAATTATGAAAATAAATTCTTCAATAAATATATCTGACTGATTTCTCATGTACATTTTAATCTTTGGAATTGTTTTTCAAGTTTGGGGTTCCTTGTAATAATATAGTTTCTGAACTAAAATGCAAACTGTTTTGATCGGTGGCGCGTACAAAATATTATGCCACGTGCCATCAATGGCACGCGTGCCAATGGTTCGCCATCCCTGATATAGACCAACATCACAAATAATCTACGTGTTTTTAAAATATTAACCCCTCCTATTAATCTCTGCGTTTGCTCTACTCCTAGCATTAACTCAAAATTTTTGTACTCCATCTTTAAAAAATTCTAGTTGAATTTAATGAGAGAAAAAGAAAAATTTAATAAGAATCTTTCAAGGAGTTGAGCAATAGACATTATGACTAATGTACGCGAATGTAGTGATCCCTTATATATTTTTAAGAGACTCCCCTATAACGAATTTTAATAAGCGCACTTTCACAACAATACTTTAATTCCTCATTGAATATTGCACAATGTGAGTATATATATCTACCGCACCTGCAAAAGATCCGGTAGAAAAACATTACACACTTTTGATGCAACAGAAAGAATGCTCTATTTCGGATCTTATATTTCTTACTATTTTAAATTACTTTCAAAGTATCATTTTTAATACTTAAAAAATGTATATCTCATACATCCTACATATGTATCTAGTGGATTCTAGAAAAATCCTTTCTGAAGTACTTATTCCTCTTAGTATTCCTCTTAGTTTGACAAACAGGCAATTATTTTTAGAGGTATGCACAAACTTTTATATAAAATACACTGAAAAGGTTAGTGCTCTGTTGTTATAAAACATATTACAGAGTTAAGGTATCCGACTACGTTCGGAACCGTGATTTTGTAAAAACGTATAAATGGATTATATTTATGATATTTAGTGTCACTTAGATTAGAAAACGTATGTAAAATTGTTTTAAGTATATTATTACAATAAAAAAATTATTTAAGTACAATATTTTGGACAAAAAATGAACATAGAATGACCCATTTTCAAAATATTCTTTTTTTGTGAAAAATGCTTCTATTGTAATAATATTTTGCCTGTGTATAGCTCAGACCTCTGTTCAGAGGCTCAACTAAATTTTTGAAATATATGACTTAGAAGTGGATTCATCCATATTTTACGACAACGAGGGAAGAAATTTTAAGAAAAAAACGCCGATAATTATTTCAATTGGTGGTAACTCAGAAAATAATGCGAATTTTTCAAAAATATTAGTTCAGACTCTCTGGAGAAGCCTTTACTTCATACAAGCACAAAATATTATTATTTTAGAACCATTTTTTATAAAAGAAGAACGTTTTGAAAAAGGTTATCCTAAGTTAATTTTTTGCCAAAATATTGTATTTAAATCATTTTTTTTTGTCATAATGTTCTTAAAACAACTTTATACATGTATTATAATCTGTGACACTAAATACCATAAAAATTATCCATTTATGAGCTTTTTAAAAATCACGGTTCCGAACGTAGTCTGATAGCTTAATAGTATTCCATTTAATATAACAAATATTTTTACTCTATTCTGCGTCTCGATTCTTGGCTGCTGTCTGTGTCGGCTGAAGATGTAGATCCTATCCTTTCACCAGGCTTCCTGCATGTTACAATACCCGAATCCACGTCGCTGTCTTGACCAGCAGGACCTTGAAAAAAATTAAAACATTCACAAATTAAAGAAACAGTATTCGTATGGAGAGTAGTACAAGAGTGTAACAGACAAATTTATTCTCTACGATTGAATGTGTGTCCTGATCGAAGTGTTATAATTCGAATAAGTTTTTTCCAGTTCGCCTTGAAATCGACTCGACGAGCTGGTTAGTTAAGAGAACTCTACTGAAATAAAAATGAGGTTGAAAATAAATACGGCATACGTGAGTGTTTAAAAATATATCATTATCATGCATAAAAAAAAATTTTTTTTTAAAAAAAAGGGAAATATTTGTGGTGTTAAGCAAACGATATACTAATTAAAGTTGATTCATTCAAGTTGATTTACTAGTATGATTTGTAACTCTAAAGAAAGTTATATTTTTAACCAGCATTATACGTACGAGCAATATGAAAAGCTGCTGGAAATGAATCTATAGTCTTGAGCCTTAATAAAAGGATAAAAATACCACCTTTTTTCTGGTTTTGAGTTAATGTTGCTTAAAAGATACTCAAAAACACCATAATATAATAAAGAGATTTGAATAATGATTACATGACGAAGACAACATCGAGCTATATACCTTACTCTTTTAACTTCCACGCATAAATTATATACGGACTTTGAAGCTCAGTTCCATTTAATATGCAACAACTCCCAACAGTAAACCTGACGGTCTTTATTGAAAACTGAGTCATTGGATTCAAGTCCAATTTCTTTAAAAAAAACTAGCAATGAAGTCGGCTTGATGGCTCAGAGGTAGCGTGCCTGCCTCATAAGCTTAAGTTTTCGGGTTCGATCCCGCTGGAGTCGATGATTTTTCGTATCCATAAAATCGATAAGCACCATGTCATATGATTACGTGACAAGTAAAAGAGATCTCTTGAGTAGAAATTTGGCTATGGTACTCGAGGCAAAATTAAATCAGTGAAAAAAAGCATCCAACGAGAGCTTGAATTAAAATTATTTCAAGCGTCGAAAATTTGTTAGCGAGAGCCGCCACTTGCCGTGACTGTAAAGACTTGTTTACCAAAATGCAGCCCATTTGAAAGGAAAAAAAACCAGTTCGCGCATTTTAGCTCGATATCTAAAAGAGTAGCTCATAAATTAAAGGATGGGAGCTTTTTGTGCTGAAGGTTACTTTTGATTGATTGTATATTAAAATCGCGCTTTCAGGCATTTGATTTGATATTAATTTACGACGTTCTCTGAAGCTACACGAGGGTAATTGCAGACGGACCTCATATATTTGAGCCACGGCCAAGTAACGAGGATGACAACCAAGGTGGAAGTCCCCTATCCAAATTACTTTACTACGCCAACGATAAGCCAAGACAGAAAACAAATTGCATTTGGTCCCTATATACAGTGGATCCTTAGGGGCACCAGAACTCGAACCCGTGACACGCCAATCACGAATTTTTCACCATAACCACAAGTCTACCGTAGCGACAAAATCTTCTGAAGAGTTGGAGTCTGAAGATGGGTTTGGATGAATCTAATGTGATGACATTTAACGGTTTTGAAATACTACAAATGAGTAAAATGTCCTTTCCATGGGTAGAAAGTATTTTCCTAGGAAAAGTTAAATTAGCTAAACTTCTATTGTGGGGGTAGATCCATAAGATAAATCTCAATATTATTATTTTTTTAATTATATTTCAAAATAAAACCTTCATAATATTCATAGCAGCCAGAAAAGGATGGCGGAGGGAAGGGGGTCCATGATAAATTACGACTTGAATATTAAAAAAAAATGTATTTTCCCATGAGTATAATTCATATATCGCACAAAATAAAGGAAAAAAAAACTTGCGTGACGAAATATGTATTCAAACAATAGTGTTCATTTCCCTTTCCAAGAATAACAATAAAAACAGAAAGGAACAGTAAAAACACGATAACGATTTTAACACGTGCCTTTGCGGAATTATATATCAGGTGACACTGAAAACCCTTTCTAATAATTAGTTGTAAATATTTACGCAATATTAATACTCGCACTTTTCCTAAAACTAATTTTTTATAGTTAAAAACATGCGTTTTTAAAGTATTATGAAATTCTACCTTTATCTTTTCTTTTTATATTATGTCATATTTAAAAAAAAATTTTTTTTAGTTAAGGAAAAAGATTTTTAATTATATATATATATATATAAACAATCGTGAACACGTGGAATATTTTATTGAGAATGGAATTGCCAATGATCCCATGTGCATAACCATATCAGTTTAAAATCATTTATAATCAAGCAATTTTAAGATTATAAAGTTGTTAAATGCAATCATTAATTTTAAAAGAAATTATTCAAGTACGTGATTTCAAAAAGATACTTTGCATTATTAATAATGTTCACGCTAAAAGTTATATTTTAGTTGTTCAGCTTTTCTGAAAAAATATCAACGAAGTTTTTAGGATGCTTGAAGAAAATTTTTGTAATCTTTTATACATATTTTAGAATTTTAATTAAATAGGGTCTAAATGAACTTTAATTTTTTTCAAAAAAAAGAAAGGCCAGGTTAAAATTTTTGTATGAAATATGCGGATAAATTATACATCAGTCAGTCAATGTCCTAAAACAAAGTGTTTAAGTATATACTTAAAAAATAACCATAAAATCTGGCGCATAACGCGCACCTATATTATACTTTCAAGGTACATTTCTTAACTTTTGGATACATTCGTTGTGTAACGAGCACCCCATTTTTTACAAAGAAATCTGAAATGTACGTGTTCTATGCTCTTATGCTTTTAAGTGATTCATTTGAGGCATTATCACAAGCTTTTGAAAAAATTGTACACTTCTAGAACTACAGCAGAATGCCCCATTTAGATATACATAGAAAATTATATTTTTATTTTTATATTTTTCTTATTTTTAAAACTTTTTATACCCGGCCCATAACGCGCACTCCTAAATATAATCTTATCTTTTGTGTTAAAAGTGCGTGTTGCAAGCTGATTTTTACGATATTTATAATTTAAAGCATTCGGTATAGTTAAAAAGGAATAATTTACGAAATGTAATAAAAATACCTAATGTGCTTCATGCCGTTTTTGTTTCGCCTTCGCATAAATTCTCGAAGAAATAAAAATTATTTCAAAATTTTTCTGTACAACATAAATATTTCATAATGTTATCTATTTCCACAAAAATAGAGCAATCATCACGTCTTTAAAAAACATTCCATTACAAAATACTTCTTCCAGAAAGAATGTCAACCATTCTGCCGCCATCTTAAATTCTACTATCACATGAAAAATAAAAGTGGTTTGACAAAGGGGGAAAAGCAAAACTTCACTTTTTCCTTCTCTTCACTTCTATTGATGGGCCTCCAGTTTCTATCTCGAAAGAGAAACCTGCTAACCTTGGCATCAAAAACTCTCATTGCAGGTCAAACAGTTCCGACGCTGTAGTACTACTGCTCGAAATACGGATAAAAACAGTAAGGATTTAAGACGCTGTAAATTTTGTGCCAAGGAGTTGCAGAGTAGAGGCTCGTGCTTTTTACAACCTTGTTTTCGGTTAGAAATCTGATGTTTTGCAAGAAAAACACTGTCGTACATCTTTTTTGGTTGAGAAATTTACACCGAGACAAACGTCGCTAGGAAAAGTGAATTTAAGATGAACATGCAGATATTCTGAAACTTGGGAAGGGGAAATAGGTAGTATTACCAAACTTCTCCCTATTCAAAAAAATTTTTTATTCCAAATCCAAATTTCTAAAACTTCTTTTTCTAATTCTAAATAATTTTAGGTTTATATTTATTTAAGTATTATAAAAATAATTTACTTATGCATTAAAACAGTCATAACACAGAGTGGAAGATAATGAGCGAGTGTTTTTGTCGCACTTTTTAGCAATACGAGGGCTATATGGCGACGGACCTCGTAAATTTGAACCATGGTCAAGTAACTAAGATGACACCCCTTGACCAAACTACCACACTTTGAACCACGACAGATTTAAAGTGCATCAATCCCTCTACACCTGTGGTCCTCAATCCCTGGGCCACGGACCGGTCCGTGGATCAAATAGTACTGGGCCGCACAAGGAACATTCCATTTTATTTACTGTGGTGCATTTCTGTCGGGTTTGTACGACTTTTTCCGGAAATCACTTTATATTCTACTTTAAATGACCAGTGAGTCAAGGTAAAATTATCAAACGCTGACCAGTCCGCGGCGATAAAAAGGTTGAGGGGCACAGTTCTACACTTCTTCAGTACCTTTACTTCAATAACATTAGGGTTCGAACTCGGAACACATCAACCACGAGTTTCTGACCATAACCACAAGGCAATTGCGGCCGCAAATTTCCAATAGCATATAAATCACAAGTTCAATTATACCTGAAATGTATTTAATTTTAATCATAGGAAATGTATTTAAGCGCAATAAGAGCTTTTTGACTTGCATTACACACAAATTTTTACTGTGAGTATTAGATGCACATTGTCGTAATAAAATTTGTCAGGCACAAATTGCAATTACTACAATTCAAATCAGCAGATAAATTGTTAAATTTATTGCATCATAAAAATTCTGCAGAAGGAATAAATCAATTTAATGATAGTTATCCAGTAAGTATTTTTCCTTTTTGCTTCACTGCCTTTAAATTAAATCGAAAACAGTACATTAAGTTGTTTTTAAGAAAAAAATTCTTACATTTTGTGTATATTATATCTCTGTAATACACACGAGTAACTTTTATAGTTTGAACATACCTTAATCGAGTTAAAGTTCTTCATAACAAAAAATATCTAATACGCATTCTTTTACACCGCCGTATTTAGAATTCACTCCTAAGATAAAAACCTTTGTGACAGGTGTATTTTCCAAAGCGTGTCATCAATTCACGTCACACACGTACGGATGAGTCTGTAGACGCTATTACGTTGATTTAATGTCAGATACATGAGGTTGCGAAAACAGGAGTCAAAAGAATTGAGAAACACACAAAGGCAGAGAACTTTTCTTCTCCTTGCACAGGTCACATTCCTCGATGATGTTTGCTTTGACACTCACAGGCAAAGAAAAACACATTTCTTTGTGCAAGAGTATTAATGATGTTTTGTAAAAATGATTCAGCATTTCCTACGGTTTATAATTTGATAGCAATTAGACATCTTGACCTTGAATGTAAGGGTGGTATCAAGAAATCCATTTTAGAATTGAAGGCGTAAGCTAGAGTTGACCAGTTCTTGAAGAGCAGAAGGTGGAAAAAAACTAAGTAAACAAATAAGGGTAGAAAACAATTTTTAGTAAAATTTTTGAGCTTGAGAAATTCGGTGAATTATATTTCGATTACTACATCACAGAGGTTGGCAACCTTTTAGCTGTGGCGTGCCAAACCAATCTGATTCATCGTTCCATACAGTTGGACATTTTTTAAACAATTCGATTCCTGCGATAATGTACACAGTTACAAAATAGAGACTAATAATATAAATTTTACAGTTTTATTACACATTAATTTTTCATCATTTAAAGACTTTTCTTAATATAAAAATAAACATTAAATATAACTAAGGGACTAAAAATTAAAATTATACATATATTATATACTTTTAAACATATTTATTAAAGAAACAGACAACATGAAATATAAGTATTTCTTTTCATTGTAGTTAAATAAAAAAAAAAAAAAAAAAACTTAATGCGAACCTAGAGATGGTGCAGCTCTACTTTCATAACGCAAAATTAGGTGTATAATATTTTGTGACTTTCAATTTCACATGAATTTGAGCATTCAGTTGTCAAACAATTGCTTTGCAGACTAAATATTTTTCATATGATGAAAGAATTTTTAAGAACCAAAAGTGGAAAGCAGAGTACATGCAATTTTCTTTCTTCAAACAGTTAAATCCCTCCAACAATGGCATTCACTTAGAAAATAGCTATAAATTTATGTTAAGAGTTATCTTTCAGATTTTTTTTTAATTCCGTAAAAATCCATAATTCTGAAGATGTTTGTCAAAAAAGAGGTTCATTACAAATTTATCAACTTCCATCCACTCAAAATTGTAGACAAATTTGTAGAGTAGTGCAGAGTACCACTGAGAATCATACTGCGCACCACATGTGGCACGCGTGCCATAGGTTGCCAACCTTTGCTACGTATATACCACATACTTTCACACTCATAGTCATGGTTTTTGTAGACTACCAAAAATTTATGTTTAACAGACTGGATTTTAATTTAAAAATCATCTATCAATACCTTTATCAGGAGTGAATTGTTTTTGCCTATTTTAAAATTTTTTTAGATTTTTATAATTTATTTATTTATTTTTGTCATAAATATCGGAATTAAATTCAGTTCTTGCTAATTACTTGATTCAAGGAAATTGGAACGGTATTCAATTGATTCATTGCATCTCAGAAAGCAATCCTTATTCTAAGCATTATTAATAATTTACAAAACTCAAACTCAGTGACGCACAGCCCATGAGGGCCAGGGCCTACTGTTCCCATCACAGTATACGTGAGCATTGGGCGCTGAGGTGCATGAGCAGATGTCCCGTTCAGGTGTTCAGTCTGAAGCGAGACCCCCAGTGTTTAAGTCTCCAAGCAAGCTTGGTACTCCTTTATCGACCCACTGCAGGAGGGATGAAAGGTTGAATTGATAATTTATAGAATAGCTTAAGAATGATGCAATTTTAAAAGTCACTAGAAGGTTTTTAAGGTGTTTTATATACGATTTAGTTTTTCGTATAATTAATTTTAGTCATTACTATCTGAGTCTTTAAGATCACTGATATTTATATTAAAACAGTCCCAAGTATTCTTTTCGTGATGGAAATTTATTTAAAAAATAATAATGCATTTGAAAAACGTACGAAGAAATCGTGTTTAGGTGAGATTATTATTATTATCATTATTAGAGAGTTTTTAAAAACAGGGCAAGAATTAAAATATAAAATACGTCAGTAGAGGAACAGGAAGAAAATAAAATGAGCATGTTTTTAGACAATTTAATTATAACATTTACAGCAACAATTTAAAAAAAAAATCATTTTTTTAAGTTGGTATGAAAATAAGGTTAATACTTAAATTCAATCTTTTAACGATTAAAAAACCATTAAATAAGGTCAGAATGAAGAAGCGTGTAATGATTTTATCATTTTCAAGGTTAAGAATTGTTTTCATGCGATTTTCTGTTCCGCCTTCATGAGATATATTGGATTAATAAGACAAGAAACAACAGAATTAATAGGATTATAGTTTATAATAGGATTTTTAAAAATACATGAACAATTTTATAACAAAATATACTTTCAAACACGTTCTACTGAACTAAAATTGTAAATGAAAATTAAAAACAATTTCAAATGTATGGAGTCTATTATAAAACCAATTTTTTCACCACAAAACAATAGGTTTCCAAATTTCAATTACTTTTCAAATTAAAACTATCAAACAACGAGGTAATTAGAAAGAATTTTCTTTTTTAAGTTACCCTATAATTGAAAAAGGATGGCCTTTAATGGAAAAAAAATACGGCAAATTACTTAACATATACGCCATAATAATCGTAGAGAAAATGTTTAAATAAAAAATTTTACTTAGTAAATGATAACGGTTTAATCGGGAGCAAATGACCTCTGGTTTTGAAAAAATATTTATGAGATAAATCGTGTTTTGTTTTGCATAAATATAATTCTACCAGAAATAGTTGAACGTACAGATTTGATGACGGCTTCAACCTATCTGTATTGACAAACACACCAGTATGGTTTTATAAAAAAGACTTACATCACTCCCCAAGACACCTGTGGTTCCGGCTGACCTTCTCCTGGCGGACTGCAGACATTACGTCACCGCCTACCCACTCTCCAGACATTCAAAGCTTCGCATGTGTTATCCGCTTAGCCGATTGTTTCTGAGGGAGCTAATATGGCGGTGTCGTGAGGAAACGCTCGCAAAATTAGAGGGAGCCACCTCCATGCATACCTTCCACCCTTGCGTAACTGACTTACTGAAAAACAACAGGTCAAATAATTTGATTACATGAATCAACAAAAACACACTCTGGAAAAGTGAATTAGTATTTAATATGTTTTGATATAAAATTTATTTTTTGATAAATCTTAAATAAATATGGCAGCGGTAGCCAAGGTCGGGCGTATCGGATCGTGGCTGGTCTTTGCCCGGTGTCTTTGCTTCCAGCAACACTAATAATGATCCGTCGTAGGCAGCGATGTTTAACGTGTTAAAACTGGTCGAGAGAGTTCAAACGTCCTCCAGTTTTGTGCGGGTGGTAGTTAAAGAGAGGGGGTGTCAGCTCAGGTGTCGTCCACGTCACCGGACTATGGTTCAAAATTACGTGGCCCGCCTCGCAAAGTTCGTGAAGGAACAGTGCGGCAACGTTAATATCACCACCACTCAAAAGTCAAATATGCGCAAGATTATTGCCGGTGGGGATTTTCAATATAAAAATCTATTCTGGCCGAATAGTCGTCTTAAGGCCAGGGCCTCCCGGCCACATTAGGGACCCATTTATCTTTCCAAACCTAATAAAATCATGCTTGGTACTTCAACGTTCAAATGTTATTTTCGGCTGTGGCTGTCCTGGAAACTGATTTAACGATAAGTGTCAAATCGGTTACATGTGGATGGATTGGCGGTCGTGTATAGGCTCAGGGCTCTACCGCTATCACCATGTCCATCAATACTTATTTAGTCAAATGGCGATATCTGGCCGAGCCGGTTTTGGTAAGAGGATTTGTAAGCCATATATCTTATTTACACGCGTTTGCCCGAGCATTCCTGATGCCAACGTATGCTATGTATTGTCTACCTTATAACACGCAGCGGGCCCACACTGTGAAATTTGGGGCGCTACCTACAAAGCGCTGCAAATTCAAGGTCTACTTTTGCATAAGAGCCCAGAGCCTCAAGAAGTCCTTGCTTCTAGTGCTTAAGATTTTGAATAATGAAATATTAAATTGTGGTCCTATATTGTTGTAATGACTGTAAACGGAAAGAGAGGGTCGGCATATTTTTGCAAGATTCAAGTGCAGTATCAGACTAAATTTTTTTTTTTAAATGCGCTCTCGATATGACGAATATGCAGTCGGATCAGCAGAAAAATTAATATTTCAAGTGAAACAGAAGAAAAAACTTTAGTTCAAATCTCATTCCCAATACTTATTTGTTAGTTAGTTGTTAGCATAAAATGCTTAATTTTTTCACATAAAATACATTCGTTAAGAAAACAAAAAAAATATTTTTCAGTTGTACAAAGGCTTACCGAAAACAAACCTTGTCATGAATACCAATTGTAAAATATAATGGAATAAAATGCCCTCAGCCCAAGCTAAAAGATTTGATTAATTTTTGTTGAAATTATATAATGATGTAAACAGCAAGTATCTATAAATAAATACTATACATGAAAAAAAATCAGCATTAAAAGTGCTAAATCTAGCTGTGGCTTACACAACAAATCTTGTGTGTGTGAGCTGGAGTTCTATATATCAAAAATTGATCTCCAGGAACTCTTGGGAAATTACCAAGCAATTACTAATAAAGGTACAAACAAATTCTCGTAGCAGTGTTTGATCGTTTGAACCCTATAAACGTCGAAATACCACTTTACCATCCCCACAAGAATTTTTTCCTCTGATCTGGATTTGAGGTGGAACTTAAAACGACGATAACGAACGATTTACCGCGATTTGGCGTAAATATAAGCGTGGGGTGCCCGGTACAAATGGCGCACCAAACACCACCGTAGCTTCAACCTTGTTTTGGCTTTATTAATTTTAAAATATGCAAACAATGTCATCGGAACGTATTTTCCAACGCATAAACACCCATCGCCATTGGAACCTCTTTATACGCACCTCTTTACGGTGAAAGTTTCACCAACGCCGCACTATAAACAAACAACAGCCAACGCGGAAATACTCAAATAAACCGAACTCATCCGAAAGTGGTTTAGAGCGCTTTTGAGGTGGGACTTTGAGCCTTGCGATCGGGTAACGGTGGGTCTTCACGGCACGAGAAGAACTCTGCGACACACCGGCCACGAAGCCTGGGGATCAGCAACCAGGCCGCTGGCGATCCACATTGCGGCAAGCAATATATTCTTCCGAGATTTTTCTCGGCCCGGTAGACTTGGCTTTCATGTCCGTCAAATGAGGAATATTTAGAGGTGATTCTTTCCCGGCACGATTGATGATTTTCACGAACTTTATAATTAATGTATAGGGAATCAAATTAATTGTTTGTTAAAAGTAATATTTTAATTTCGGTACCTGTACCTGTAAACACATATATTTCATGTATATATGCCAGCCCAGGACGGAAGAAAGTCAATGCCGTACTTAAAAATCCCAGCCATTGACAATATGTACCGCGCTACGAATAAATATTTGTACTATTTTACCAAAATATATCAAAGTAAGTTGATGACTTATGTTTTAAAAGCAGGTATTTCAATTACGGCATGCGCACCGCAGTTTACTGGCTGCTCGTCAGAAACAGAGTATAAGCGCAGACGGT
This sequence comes from Trichonephila inaurata madagascariensis, assembly GCA_019973955.1. Lineage (NCBI taxonomy): Eukaryota > Metazoa > Arthropoda > Arachnida > Araneae > Nephilidae > Trichonephila > Trichonephila inaurata. The sequence goes on from BMAV01024742.1 coordinate 78,532, forward strand.
AACAACCAAAATTTTAAAATGCCCCAATGGTTAAATTCATGTGACGTCATAAATGCATGATAAAACACGGTTTTCAAATAATCAAAACGCTAACTTTACTTTAATAAACTCTTTAAAAGCCCTGCCATGAAATAATTTGTTACCGCACAGAGGTAAGCAAAATGCTCTTGATTTAAAAGTACAAATATGTTTTTAAATTTGGAAAAATATTTTAAGACTTATGACTTGAGCATCTGTGTACCCACAGTTATCAAATTTAAATTGTATCTGAATTTACAACAGAAATCAAAAAGTAATGTGACTAATGGTATGTCGAAATCAATGGAGGTTCACTTATCAACTGGTGACTGGCTCACTTGAAAATGTCGTTTTCGCCCTCATATGGACATTTTTTCTATTTAAAAGCTTATAGTTTTCTGAATGATTTTCTTCCAAAACAGTTTTTCTTTTTCCTTTACGCGAAATATAAAATCAAGTTATAGAAATTTCTTTAAACATCGCCTATGCAAAAAAGGGGGTGCAAGATAAAACTTCTAAATGAGTTTTTCTCGTAAATTATATGTTTTCGAAAGAAATGCCTTGCCCAGATATACTGATATCTTAAGAACCAAACCAGATAACGTTTTGAAAATTTTGTGGAATATGTGTGTGTTTATTATACTATTTTCTACAAGTGGACCATAAGTTTTGTTAGAAGCGTAAATATTTCTTCATTTAGGCCTTTATAAAGAAAAAACTTCAAAATATCGTAAATGTTCATGTTATTATGTATGTAATAGTCTGTAATTTTTTGTATTTCTAATATTTTCTGATTTCCGGTTCATTTTGAAGAGCACGATGAATAGTATATAAGTGTTGCGTATAAAGCAGTGCCCATGATAAACTGTATTAGAAATTTTTATACAGTAAGCTAACGTTTTAGAAAAATGCTAAATTTCTTCGAAAACCAAATTTTTCAAGTAAAAATACAATATTTATTTAAAAATTTTATGAAATTTACATATTTTTTTTTTTATTTTTCTTCCTAAAAACATTCAATCTGTTTCAAAAAATTTGTTTTATAAAAATTTAAATCCGAAGGTAGCAGTCACTTTTAACCAGACCGTAAATTTGAAATCACTTGCAGCTAGTCCTGAGGTACTCTGTATCAAAAATCTCTTGTGGGCTTCTTTACAGTGCCGATTTAGTTATATTTCGGGCCCTGGGTGCAGAAGATCTACAGGCCTTTAGTAATTCGGAGGATCGAAATTTGCGAAACCAGAAAATCTGGTTAAAACCAATCCTTATCTGGGTCCCTCGTCAGTTCCAATGATAAAACCAGTATTGTAGTCTTTTTTATTTAAAAAGAAATAAAAGATTTATTTGAAAGTGTCTGAATATTACACGTGTTATGCCCCTAGAATATAGCCCTGTTATATCATCGATATACGGCTGGATTACGGTGGTAGCTACGCCCTCTGGTCGCGAATTCCAGTCCATTCAGTCCACATGACAAAATGCACATCAGGCTTATCTTCCCAGTTTTGCCGCCCCAATGCACTTAAAATGCCGCCCCTCTCTCCAATGCCCTTCTCTATATATATATATATATATATATATTTTTAATTAAAAAATTCAAAATAATTCAAACCGAACATAATTACTTATTATATCACTAAACGAGGGAAATAGAGAAGAGGTTGAATCTTCCATTTCAGGACGCCAGTTTCTTCTGAAAAATAGTCTAACGATGGAGTGTTCCAAAAACGTTTATGTGGAATCGTTTATAGTAACTTCACCAAGATCTCTGTGCACAAAATATCCCTGTAGTCACCTATCAAAACCTCTCTTATTACCTGTGTCCCCTTTTAGATAGCTGAAACTAGGCATCGTGGCGGTGAAAGCGCGACGTAAGTTCGTTGCAATTTCACTTGGATGTGGTGAAGTTTATAAGTGAAAGATGTGTAAACATTATTAAATTTCATGTTTAACATATACTCCCGTCTGAACTCTTCAAGCTTCAACATGAAAGTTATTAGAAAACTGTCATTAAATACACAGAGTGGCTGAAATTTAAAAATAAGATATGCTGAATGCAATACCAAATTCACAAATCTTACAATATTCCTATGAAATATATCAAATTCTTTTGTAACAAAAGAAATATTTTTCCAATTCGATCCAAATGCCGCCCTTAAAATTTGCCGCCCCGGTCAGGGTCCATGTTGTCCGGTTCTAAGGTCACCCTGGGCACATCTAGTTTGAACGCACTTGTTAGAGGATATACCAGCTAAGAGATATAATTTATAGTTAGTCACCACGGCGCAGTGTATGCGGTAAAATTAACGCTGAATTTTCGTTCCGCGCTGATTACGAAAACAATACACAATTTCCTCGCTATGGACAGCGTTAAGCAGCGAAACAGATAAGGTCCCAGGGAAGGCAGGAATGCCATGAAAAACGTGCTTTGTCGGCTGACGCCCTTTGGAATGTCGAGATGGCTATCCTCCCCACGGGGACGGGGTGTGAGGCCACAGTGACCTTCAGGTGAGTCGGAACATCTGTTAAGTGAAGGGGAACGGCAATAACTGTGAGGCTCATTTGCTTCTTTATGTGCTTCCACCGCGCGCCGCCTACACTACTTAAAGATTACATTTGTGCTTCTTTGAAGGTTGAGCAACGGTGTGATTGAAAATAAATTACTACATCGGTGGTCGTACACTCTTTTGCATGGAGTAAGAATACATCAAGAAAAATCAAAGCGTTAATTTGTATGAAAATGCAAAACTTGATACATCAGTGACACGTTTCACTAAAAAAACAAAATGTTTATGGAAATTTTAAACAAATCGTTATGGAAATAAGTTTCTTCTTTCCTTTTAAGAAAAGGAAAAGGCATTTTGTTTTAAATCGATGGATACGACGATGCTAATATTTTCTCTTCTTACACATTCACAAATTTTTTTTGGGGAGGGGGGAAGGGGGAGTGGATTTTAATTTATAGCATTATTAGAAGAATTTTAACAGGTAATTATGTTCAAATGTAATTTTTTTTTTTGAAACATAAAAAGTTTGAAAAAATTTGATACATGATTTAAATTTTTAGTTATTGGGAGAAGAGAGAAATAATAGAGCAAACAAATTTTTAGATTCAAGAAGCGCTAAGTTCCTATATTTTAAAAAAACAAAACTATGCAAAAGCAGATCATAGGCTTTTAAATTTGTGAAGTAAGAATTTGTTTCTTCTGAATACACATAATAAAGATTGCAAAAGTATAATGGTGACAAACTTGCAGAAAATCACCAAAAAAAAAAACAAGAGCTTTGCAATTAGAAATCAAATCAAATGAAGAATATTTATCTCTCAAATAACTTCCATTAAAGTTTATGTAAACTGTTCTCATGAAAAACATCTAATGTACTAAAAGAATTCCGAGTTTTCAGACTGGCAATATTACATTATGACCATTCCTCACCTAATTGCTTAGTACATTCGCCCAGATACAAAACTACGGCGCAAATACCAAACAGTGCCTTTACCATATGTAGAATGTTTAGCTCTGTAATGGGAAAAGCAATTGATTTACCAAGAAGATTAGATCGTTATGGCTCGGTGCAGTGGGAATACTGGGGGTCCTCAGGTCCAGACCCCCTCCCCAAAGCCCTTGATTTTTTTTCGATCGATTATAATCCTATGTATATAGTACGTAAAATTTAATTATTTGTTATTAATAATTAATTTTATTAATTAATGCTAATTATTCATTTAATAAATTTTTTAATTTTTTACTGTGCTTTGTTCCCGAAAATCAACAAATCAAAATAACAGGTTGGGGGGGTATTGGGCATGATACGAGTAATGTGGATTTTTTGACGCTGGACCCCCTTCCCTCCTTGAAAAATTCCTGTGTGCGCTACTGGCTCGGTGCCTTGGAACATCAGTTTTTGAAACTGCGCTTTTAATGGGTTGTTCGAGCGAAGCCGTAAGTATTTGTAGAAACTGATATAAAGATTGTGAAAAAACGTCGGGGAGTGGGGTCGCTAGTGGTTTGTCTGCCACTGCATCAGAGAAGAGTGGATACTATTACGTATTGCTCGTCATGACTTATAACGACTCGAAAAACTATAACGGCCGATATCACAAGCTGCTACTACAGTGAAGACTTACACGCTGCGTCACAACATACGTTGCAGCGTATACTGCTACGTATACACCTTTTATCGCATTTCTCCACTGACGGCCCGCCATTGCCAACAGCGTCAGCATCGGATCAAAAAAAGAATGGAAGAAAATAGCCTGATCCAATGAATAATGAAAATGGTCAATCACGCTGACAGGTGAGTGCAAACACGCTGATTTCCAACGCAAACCGTGACACCCGCGTGCACGGTGAGATACAAGGTGATAGCAGTGTATTATGAAGTGGACGATGTTTCTATGGGGCACATTAGTGCCTTATTCGCTCAGCATAATTCTTGACATCTGTGCACTATGCGATCATCATTGCGGACCAAATGCGTTCCTTCATGGCAACAGTGTACCCGGCTGGTGATGGCATTTAACCAACAGGATAATGCCATGTAAAAAACAGTCAATTTCAGATAGTGCGGAGGGCTTTCCCCAAAATTTCGTTATGTGTTGGTCTCCGAATTCATGAGTCATGAATTCATTCAATATGAATCCAATCAAACATTTTGGCTTGGAAAACTGAATTAATGCCCTCTACACCTCCTGTCGGGGGGGAACGGTTGTTGGTGTCGGTCCAGATCCGAAGACCCCTAACCGTGCCTTGTCAACTCAATGATTCTCCGGGTGTTGGTGTCTTTGAGGGCAAAAGTTTGCTTTATATAAAACAGATGGTTTGGCCTTCGTTATTTTGATATTCTTTTGTTTTATAATGGTTTTTCAGGTTCCATAAAAAGGTATAAGTGAACTATTTAACAATTTTAAATAAAAATTAAAGAATTCTAAAGACTGAATTTTTAAAAAGAATGTTTTATTTAACTTTTAATATCAGATATATGCAGCGCTCATGAAAATTTTGGCAGTAATTTATTAGAAGCTAGCCTACATTCATGCAAACCCCTGTTTGAAAGACAATGACAGTTTTCTCGTATAGCTTTTGTTCATCAGCAATAATGTAATGCATTATGAAATTCCTTTTGATATATACAATTACTACTTAAATATTCAGATACCCTTCGAATTTATTAGCACTTAAATGATAGAGTGATGCATTGATAACTACGTGCTTTGAGCACAAATCATTTGAGAAATTTTGCAGAACAATGATTTCTTTTAGGGGTAACATTTTTTGTTGATATTTAGAAGGTAGATTCTACTTAACACTTACAATCATGATCAAATTAACATATAATTAGTGCCAACGATTCAAATCGTCGCATCTTCTGACCTAAAGGTGACAAGATGACTGAATGAGATAATCATCGCAGAAATTTAAATAAATAGAAATTATGCTTAAGCACTCATTGCTATTGTGAAACTTCGATACAAAGGCTCTTCATTAACACGAATACATTAATGCCATTTAATTATGTTTTTCAATGGCTATAGTTTTTGGAAACAAGGTCAGATACAAGTGCAATGAATAATACATACACAAATGCCCATAATTAATTCTATAAATTAGAATAAAACTTCTTAATCGCATGCCATTAAATTCTAATGAATTATTAACACTATCTCAATTTGAATCTTATCGAGTGAAGAACTATCTGCGAAAACATGGATCAAACTTACCTTTTGTCATGTTAAGTGTAGATTACACAAAGTCTTATTTACATCTGTATTGTTTCCTCAAAAGCCTTCCCAGTCTTCTATCTAAATTAAGCTCCAGATCCAGCCTCTTTCTTTACAGTACAAACCCCCTTAAACCTAATAAGATCCCCCATTCAACGAAAATGATCCATTTATCCATGTCAGTTCTTTTATCTGTGAAAGGTGTACATGACATCTAATTTAAGACAAACCAGCATCTGCATTTAATAGACCTACTTTTTGATGCCCCAACAACCGAGCTAACAACCTGACTCGTCATCTTTTCGAACGAAGTATTATACTTCTTTTGTTTCATTCTTTGCTTTTCTTTTATCCTTTTTTTTTTTTTTTTTCTTTTCTACACGAGACCTAATGGCGTCACAAAGTTGCCATTTCTAGTTAACGCACGTTGCCAATTTCGATGCCTGAAGCACTCCTATCGTTGGCAATTTTGTTTGTTCTGTTCATTTTTGTTTTTTTACGCCATTTATTTTTATTTTCGCGGGCTTTTTACGAGACAATGGAATTCTAGTTCCTTGAACCCCGCGAACCCTAGACGCACTTCTGGTATCATTCGCTCAACAATGCGGGCACTGACACGAAATGCATGGTTGTGAGCTTTTGGATAACATAACTAACCAGGTAATACATAAACAATCAGGTGCTTATTCAAAACCAATAAGCAAAAAACGGTTGCTCATTACCACTTACCAAAGAAGAATATTCAAGCGTAGTAATTTGTAAAGGAGCTATCAGCATTTTTTTACGGTTTTGCATTGAATAAAAGAACAGAAAAATTTAGTGGAAGAACTTACGCATAAATACACTTCTCGTGCAGTCAAATGCTTATAAGAAAAACGCAAACTTAATTTATTTTCACATGTTGATTATATCCAATGAGTTATTTAGTAGTCATATATAGAAGGAAAATCACATGTTGATAAATCATAAAAATTTGATTAGTATTTGCATCAAAACAATACGATTAGTTTTTCTTTGGTATCTAAATTACTCGAGTATTTATAAACACTTTTGATAAATGATACATAAATGTTGAATAGAGTTCCGTCTTTAAATGCGTTTTAAAACAATTTCAAAAGGGAGAGAAAATTTTAAAAAAAGGCGGGACATAGAATAATTTACCAGGGTTACTTATACATACTTATAGATAAGGAAGGAGGTATGAAATGTCGATTTAAATCAAATGTCATTGATTTAAAGTACTTTATATTACTATATTATAAAAATAAATAAACGAGAAAAAGGAATGATTCAGAATTTTGCTCGGATTATTGAGCTAAAGCATTCACGAGACTCAACAAATAGTTCTTCATAACAAAACACAAATTTTTTATTCATATTAATTCATTTAAAGTTTTTAGCAACTTAATTTTTAAAAACATTTTATTCAATAAGACATAATGTGAGCATGAAAAATAATTCAATGAAAACATCAAGTAAAAGTTTCCTGAAATAGGCAAGGTAAAAAGTTAATTTACATTAAATTAAATATTGTCAATTTTATTTATTTTCAGGTAAAATAATACAAGACAAATAAAAAAAACATTGTAATTTAATACATTTGGTTGGTCATTCCTTCTAACATTTGTACCTCCTACGCCATGGACAAGGCTGTTCCAATGGGAAATCCAACCCTTATTGTTAACATTATTTAAAATTAAATTAATCAAGTATTTCAAGAGGGAATGAGTGAATGTTTATTAACGTCTCATTACGTCACAAAGGCTATTGGTAACGGCCTTCGTAATTTTAGACCTTGATCAAAATACTCGAGCTGAGCTGGCAGCCTACTCTCAAAACTACCACACCATACCACGCCAATGGAAGGAATTTTGAGCTACGATAGATTTAACGCGCATCAGTTTTTCTACACAATGGGTCTTCTGAGGCACCAGACTCTTATCACATGAGACGAAGATTACGAGCTCGTGACCATAACCGCTGGACTACTGAAGCCACTCTAAGTGAAAACAATCCAGTAATTCAAATGGGAGTAATCAAGAATGTGTTCTACATGGTATTAACTTATCACAAAGTAACGAATGTTTTGTTTTCCCCACAGCTTCAGAAACAATATTATTTTTTAATAAAAAAGTTTTCAATCTTATTCATTTCAACTACCGTAAAATCTGGCGTATAACGCGCACTTTGAACACAAAAAATGATATCGAAATTTACGGGTACGCGTTATACGCCGAGCATAAAAATGATACCTTTAAAATAATTATAAAAAATAAGCATAGAAAAAATTGACAAAAATTTAAAAGAATTGACATGCCTTATGAACTTTAAGGATTGTAGTTCTAGATGCATATTTTTTTTTAAAAGCCTAGAATAATAATTCGAATAAATGACTTCAAAGCATTAAGAGCATTGCATCGTACGTTTCAGGTATCTTCGTAAAAAAGGGGGTGAGCGTTATATGACGAATATACCAAAAAATTAAAAAATGCGGATAGAAAGTATAGGTGCGCATTATATGCCGGATTTTACGGCACTCAAAAAATACAGTTCTGTATCGCTTTTTGTTACTTCTTTTTAAGACAATTTTATGTAATGCTATTCCTACTATTTTCGATGCTATTTTACTGGATATTTTCTATTCATTTACGGATTATTTATTTAAATCTGTCTCTTTTTTCGATAACTGAATTAGGTGAAATTTAAACGAAAGCTAACGTTAATTTGCACAATTCGAAAGATATTTCTGCTTATTCGATACTTTCTCACAACAGTGCCCTATTTATTGACCCAAAATATATACATATTACATTCCAAAATTTATTCCATAAAAACAGGTATTAAAATCTTACATGCGACTGTCATTACATATTGATGCTTCCTTCTGGGTTACTCATTCACGTAACGTGTATCGTTACGCATGTCGCTCTTGACCTCAAATCACGATCGACTTTCCCGACATAAGAACCCCCAAAATTGAATTAAAACTTCAACTGATAAAGTACATCAACACGTATTTCTCTCTCTCTCCATCAGCGAAAATAGAACAAACGTGACAAACAAACGTTTCCTCTCTCTTCCCATCTAATTCTTTCAGCAGTTGGTAAAATAAAAAAATGAACATTTCAACCCTTAAGGGGAAAAATACGAGTAAGATCATCGATGGGGAAAAAAGGACTATAATTTTTCAACCAAACAAGCGTTATCATCTATGCAGTGGTTGAGAAGGATTAAAAGTGCCCTGAGCGATGCTTTATATTATGGAGAGGGATAAGTATTGTGGAGAAATGGGAACGCTTTTAAAACGTTGTGAGAATTTACAAGTATTTCCACAAGATAAGATAAAAACGCAGAGAAATTCAGCAGAGTTTTTCCAACAGACCGTTGAAAATTTGTTTTGGATGAAAAGTGATCTCAATGCATCGTGCCATTGGAGCCGATAAGAGCTCTATTCAATATGCAAGTGTTTCAGGGTACATTTTAAGCCAATTTTTTTATTATTTACAACAGATTTGCATGGGATTTTATATTCATCTGCGAACTGAGAAGGGAACAAGTAATATAAGAAAAAATATTTTAGTCGATTCCTACTTTGAATCGATGAATAGAAAGTATTTTATTAACGATTGAAAATTTGAACAGGATTATATATATATAAACCATAAATATATACAAATAGCTATAAAACCTAAACATAACTAGTCAAAATAGTAGGAAATCTTAGCATCAGTAGCACAATAACAAGCTCCTGGCCTTAGGAACCAAGATTGCCGGTTTAAACAAGTTTTATATAGGGCTAGTACACCTTCACCTGCAATTTGCATATATTATTGAGCCAAAGGGAAAGGAAAGAATAATATTAGGAAAAATTTAAATATTACAAATAAAATACACTATACGAATAAAATATAACGATAAAATTACATATATATATATATATATGTCAGGTTTGAAAAGTTTAGGTTCAAAATTAAGTAAGTAATAAATAAAAATAGAGCGAACTCTTTACCATCGCGTAAGGATTTGTGGGTAAATAAGCCTATTTAAAAGTGGAGCGAGCGCTGACGAGGAAGAACCCATACTCGAAGAGGCTTAGCTGGTGACTCTTGTCTGAAGTGTTGATAATTGTTCTACTCGGTTGCGCGCCAAATGGCCGCCATGTTGGATTTTATGTGATTGAAGCAAAATAAAGACGTTATTATAGAGATGATGCCTTCCTCATTTTACCAGCAGGCCTGGGGCCTGTCATATATATATGGAGAGATTGAGCTAATAGCAGGTATTGATGGAAGCCATACTCAAAAGACTTTCAATGTATTATGATATAGCTACAATATCTAATAAATTGAAGACCAAGGGGAACAACAATTTATCATGTAATGTTTTAAGACAAGCATTTAAACTTTTCCTTTTAATATTAATAAATTCAAAACGACAGATCGACCTCACACTATAAAGTTCTTAAATTTTAACAACTCAGTTTTAATCTGTTAAATACTGGAGATGACCTCACGTTAAAAGGAAGTCGTCACGTAGATATACTTGTTAGGATTTGTACTCTTTTCTTCTCAAAGTTTAAATAATGTATTACAAAATATAATTCATTGTAAGACATTGTTGACATCTGTCGTTATCTCAGCCAAAAATTGATACTTACCTCATAAATTGTTTGCCGAGATGAAATAATTTTGTTTCAATTAAAAGGAGGGCTAAATCTAATTAAAGAAGCTTGATATAAATAGAAGCTTTCAAACTTTTAACTATTCGCCTGCTTTTTTAATAAATTCTATTCCTCTCTTGCATCTCGACGTTAGGTAAGGAAATGAGATTAACAAATAAAGCAGTGCTTCTCAAACTTTCAATACTCGCGATCCAATATTCACACAATCATCATTTTCATCGCGCTCCCTTCATACAATAACATTGTATTGAAAAAATTCAATAATACTATACTTTTATACTAAAGCTACAGTACGACTTTAACCTCTTATGTGCCACCGACGTATATAAACGTCTCTCTCAGCCAAAACATTAATCTTCTGGACGTATATATACGTCTTTCCGAATTACGATCTTTTCTATGCACTGCTATCCATAAAATTTTTCCTAAGGCTTTGGAATGCAATAAAGGGACCTTGACAGTCTTTGCAAAGGATTTACTTATTTCAGAGGATTTTGCTTATTATATATATATATATATATATATATATATTCCTTTTCTCTCCCCTAAAAACATCAAAATACGCGCGTCTACGTGGAAAACCGTGGCATTGGGGACCAAACCGCGTAACTTTTAATCGGCAGTTAAGGAATTAATTATTCACCGTTCAAATCCCTGATAAGTGTTAATACAAGCCCATGGGGTCACGGGTAATTATCAAACTTGTTCTTAATTTAGTATTGTTAAATTAATAATAAAATACATTGTACAGTACAGATACCTTTATAAGTGTATTATATCAGTGTAAATGTGTATTTTATATTTTATTATGTCAGAAAGTATTTTTTTTGCTTACTTTCAGCAAATTAGTGATGTTTTGAATAATCTTTAGTTTTCAACTTTTCAATATGTTCGCGCCCCCCTTGTAGAGTTATCACGCCCCTCAAGGGGGGAGCGCCCCACAGTTTGAGAAACGCTGAAATAAAGTTTTGAACGAAGCCTAAGGTCTGATTAATATTTAACTGCTGGACAAAAATGTATCTTACATTTTTTAACTTAAAATAATTTATATGATTGCCTTTTAAGAAAACATACATTCGAACTAAATTTTGAGCACATTTATAACCAAAATTTTTTTTCCAGTTCTTTTATATGTATGTTTAATGCAAACACCCTACACAATATTTTTAAAATTTAGACAATTTCAACACCACAGAATTTTTCATTTGAACATACAAAATTTACGATGTACACAGAGAATATATCATGCGAGAAAACTTGAGGAATTTATTCATACACACACAAATGAGTTCTATTGTATTAAAATAATACTGCTGCCGGACGGAAGGCGAAGCCAAAATATAATAATGTCTCACATTTTTTTATTCCGGTGTTCCTACTTTGTATCCTATTCTTACATTCTAACATTACTCGAAAATGACTTTAAAGTGAGACAGTACCTAGTAAGCTCATAAATTCACGATGATATCGTGTACTATGAAATTATATCTCTCGTTCTTCATGCTAATGATACAGAAACATAACCCCCAAAACAACTAGAAACATTCAAATGAGTTGTAGTTCTGCAACACAATAATTATTCCTTTCATGGAAAATCACTGTGGACAGTAGAACACGGATGTAAAATACATGAAATTGATTGCCAAGAAGCTTCGAAAACTTGCAAGAACAAACTCTTCGGACGTCGTAAATAACTTGCACTTTGAATCATCTCGGAATCTCTTCCTATGCTTTTTCCACGCTTGGCCAACTAGCCATGGCAGTGGATAATCATAGCGCTAATGGTCGGAATCATTCACCACCACCCCTCTCCCCCAAGACTCACCAAAGTGCATGAAAATGGCTCGGCAGTGAAAAATTTTACGCTATCTTGATTTCAGAGACAGAATTTATTTTTACTACAACAACGACGGATTGTCAACGGTAATTACCCTGTCAGTTCTGGAAGACCAAAAGCAAAAATTCGGAAACATCTCGCGATATTAGGAAGCGAGAGACACCGATTGAAAAATGAAGGAAGGCCAAGGGCTGAATCTGTTTAGAATGGATTAGTGCGGCATGGATTGGAAGATTTCCCGGTGTTAGTCAACAAATAAAAATGAGAAGTATCGAAATGAAGTTTGTTCACGAACAGAAAATAAGGTTTTGTATGGTGATATGTGTAGCATTTCTGAAGATGGTTTTTCTATATAAAGCTTACTTTTATGATTATTAATATGAAGTTATTACAATAAAAATGTTAATTAAAGTTCAAAAGATTTTTATAAAATTATTTTAGTTATAACACAAAAATTGAAGTAGGCAAACATATTTTGCTCATCAAACTGGAAAATTAATATTTATATATATATATATCTTGGTATTTTTATTTGGTGTTTATACTTAGCCTAATACTTTTTTTATTTGGTATTTGGCATTGGCAACTAAGTAAATATTTTGCATTATTCTTCTAGTATTATGTTTATGATCATTTAGTATTTAGAACCTTAATCTTTCACTATTTTTTTGTCCTTGTAGCTCAGTTGCATAGGCAAATATAGGAAGGTTGGCTGTCCTTAAAACTATGTTTTTCCCTACAATCCTAGGCCTTAAGGATAAAAGTTCACTATTATACTATTGTGGCAATCTTATTTTTTAACCTGTGCTGTCTTGTTATATTTCCCTTTTTTTGTCTTGTCTAATAAGATTTATGGTAATTAAATGTATGATTATTGATTATATATAGAGAAAGGAAGGAGAGATTTTAAATTAAGTTTCCAAATGTAAGAGCCATTTCATGATGGCACCATCTAATAGGCGGCTCTCGCTACCAAATTTGGACGTTTGAATTTTCATTCAAGCATTCAGCGAATGTTAAATATGCCGGGATTTGATTTTGCCGAGAATAACAAAGCCAAATTGATGCTCAAGGGATATTCTGCATGCCATACAATCATATGAAATGCGTGCATACGATTTTCGCATTCAGAAAATCCTTTGAACCAAGCCGGGAGCCCGCAACCGTACGCTTACGAGGCGATCACGCTATTTGTAAGCCACCGAGCCAATTAATACAAAAATAAATATTTGATATTCAAATAATGAAAAAATAGCTATTTAAAAAAGGTAGAGCGGATTTATTTAGTTTGTTATTTCTGCACACACTTTCGCACTGCGCATCTTGTCCTATTGGGTCCATAATAAACTTACGGGGATTGACTTATTAACTGATTTTGGAAATTTGCCGTGTCTGTAAAGACTTATTTGCCATTATGCAGCCCATTAAAAAAATTTTGAATTAATAAATTGTGAGTCTAGATATAAAAAACATAATTGTATATATAGATAAAAAAACACAGTTCCTTCAAAAAGATAACACATTCTCATTTCTTTTAAGAAAATGTAGATGTAACGCGCTCGCGATAAATTTATGGATTCTGGAAACAAACTTCAGGATATCAGCTTCACATATAAAAAACATTATAAAACACAATAACAAATAGCTGGCATCTTATGAAGAGATACTTAGATCTTTTAAATCGATAATTTAATATTAACTATTCAATAATGTTGATTTGAACATTTTAAATAATTTTTTTAAACAAGAATAGCAATATCAGAAAGAAATATAATACATTGTTTAAATTAATGACACAGACACACAATTACTATATAGATTCTTATCCTGTTACAGAATCTGGAAAATTTTCATACAATTAATTCGAATCATCCGAATTGAAAACGCTTTCCGGGAATTCTGTCCAAGGTCAACTAGTTGCAAAAGGAAGAAATTTCATGGGCAAATGACACATAAGACCCATCAGATAATATCTAAGAAGCAAAGAAAAGTCTCAACAAAATGACTCATAGGTGTGACATCAAAACTCACGAGTGACGCGATATCTACGACATCATATTACCTTTAACAGTTTCCTTTTTGAATTAGCTAACGAACTGAATTTATAATTAGGATTACTCAGTCTGTCTGTCTTTCGTACTTTAGTAGAGAACAATACAACTAGGAGAAAACGCCAACGAAACTTAAGTTTTATGGGATAGTCAAAGCATTCGCCATTAAAAGAGTCATCGGACGCCACAGGAATTAATAGAATCTGTAGGTGTTTCGAGATAACAGTCACATTTATCGTTATATTTCTTAAAAACCACACTAATTCCTAGAAAATGTGGTTATGTGGGATAAAACATTGTAGCTAGGTCGAAGGTCACGTTATAACAAGAGTTCAGTGATCTATGAATGAAAAAAATTTAGTTTATTGTTAGCAATTTAATTTTAAAAGAAAAAAAAATATAGAGAAATAATAATTCAAAAAATCTATTTAGGAAAACTAATGCATTGACATGTCTTAAAAAAAGATAAAAAAACCTTGGAGCGTAAAGGCAAAAAGTGTAATTCAATATCTAATTACTCTCTAAAACGCTATTCATTTTTGAAAATCCTTCAAACACTAAATTCTGATTTGGTGTTTTCTTGGTTTAGAAAAAGATCGGATATTGGTTAAATTCTGGTCGTATTTCTCTATTGTCAGGATAGGGCTGATGTTTAGTATATATTTTGAGTCAGAAAAAAATGCATTAGTTTTAAAGGGCAATACAGGCATCCGTTTCTGAAATATCCTTAAAATTTAAGAGCTTTCTATAAGAATAATTCATTTTAACACGCAACAGTGGCGTAACGTACACCCCCACAACTCCCGCATTGCGAGGGGGCCCAGGACTCTAGGGGCCAAAAGCCTGACTGACGCTAAGTACGTACCCTTTGTAAAATCCGACTTGAGGCCCAAAACTTGATTTTGCAGGGGGGGGCTAATGATCTCAGTTACGCCACTGACTCGCAGTATTAAAAATATATTTAGTATTTCAACAATCGGCAGTTTTGTACCAAACATTTTGTGTATTTTACAAAAATGGACCAATTCAGGTAAGTTGCTTAATAAAATGTTTTCATATGATAGTTAAATTTAAATTTTATATTATTGCTGTAAAATATTTTTAATTTTAAAAGTGTTCCAAGTTTGAGGCCATCCTTTACATGGATACAATTTTATACAGCAATGGGGCTACAAGCAATAAGAAGCAAGTCTTACAAAAAATAACCAAATATAAAAAAGTAAGGGTGTCTTTCTGAGAAATTACACTCGGAAAAATAGTTCTCATTTCCACGATATCGAAGGGGGGAAACGAGTTTCATTTCAAGCAGGTTAATTCAAAATATGCAAAAAAAAAGAAGAAAAAAAAGAAAAAAGAAGAAACTTAAGACCGTGTTTAATTTTTTATGAATAAGGTTAGTTAAAAAAAGTGTAATGGAAATGCACCTGTATTTTTTCAAATCCTCTTTCCTATTTATTATCAATAACTCAAATGTAATTGGTCCAATTACGAGTAAAAACAGAAAGCCATCATTTCTTATTCCTTAAAATGATCTTCGATGTATATTCCAGTAGTTTGAACCACTTGCCTGATTATCCCGAGTTATCTCGAGTTCATATATATTGCAGTTAATTATTATCCCGAGAAAATTCGGGTGAAGCAGAATTTGTCAGTAAAATTTGTTTTATCATGGTTTTACTCGGCCAGGAAGAAATGAAAGGAAATATTCAGCTTTGATTGGCAGTTTGCTAAGTTTTGTTGGTTTCACGATTCTTTTGGCAGGACTGGTCACGAGTTTTCCCTATTAATAGTATACGTCGGTTTGTGAATTATTAATGTATAAAGAAGGATAGTTACATTATGAAAAAAAAGGTAAAGTAATGCCGATGATGCAAGATAGCGAAAGCGATGATTTCAGATAGTGATTATGAAGAGGTGGTCATTGAAAACAGAAGTGATTATTCTGTATGTAGCCTTATTGAAGACGATTGTAACCTTATTGAGACAGTGTACTCTGTATGCTCCAGTAAAAGCGATTCTAGAGGAAGGACAGAAAAGAGACCAGATACCAATATACAGAATGTAAGGTATCACTTAATGTTGTCCCTTGTTTCAAAGACTATCATACAAAGACTAATATTTAACTATTTTCCATTTGCCCGAGATAACTCGGGATAGTAAACTAATATCAATACTAAATGCTTTTACACCTGTAAAAAAAATTAAAAATTCAACTTAAAACCTACATATTTTATTTTGTTTCATTTCCTTGTATATAATAATAAAATTTTTAAAAAAATGAGATGATTTTTTGCAATCTTTTCTAAAAAAAACTTGTGAGGGAAGCGATTAAAGCTTCTGAAGCAGTCATACACGATCTATTGAATGAATTCAGGTACAGTTTCATACAAGTATGCTTGATAAATTTTAATTTAGTAAGATAAGATTACCAAATTACGTATAATTACAACCCAATTGAATAATAATCAGATCTGAAATGTTGTTATACACACACATGATCTATTCACCTTCTTTATTTCAAAATTCGTTAACTTCTAATATGGATATTTTTAAAATCAAAGACTCGTATAAAAGTATATATTAGCCTAAGTTTCTCTATTTGTAGTCACAAAATTGTCGTCAATTTGTAGTCACATCTGCAAAAATGCAGTGGAAATTGATTGTCTATTAACATTGCACTCAGCATCTAAAAGGAGATTATTGGCGATGAACCTCGTGATTCTAAACTTCGGTGAAGTGATCTTAGTGACATCTGAGTTGGTACCCCACTCTCCAAATTTTCCACCCACACCAACGTGATGACTTTGAGCCTCGAGAGATAGACATACGTTAGCTTATTTACATCAAGCAGAGTCTTTAGTAGCCCCAAGATTAGAACCCATGACTTGAGAATAAAACACTGCTGGTCGAGTGAGTGAGTGAATATTAACATTCACTGTTCAGCTACTTGAGGGCATTTGGCGACGAACCTCGTAATTTTGAACCATGATCAAGTGACGAGAACTACACCTGCTGCTGGTCGGAAGTTAGCCACTTTGACCTTGAGTTAGCGCAGTCGGGGTGTGATTGACATGGATTCCTCGTTAAACAGTAGTACAATTCATAATCACAATATCTTTAATCGATATCACGTAAAAACATCATGAAAGACTAATTTTAAAAAATGCAATTTATTTCTTCAAATATGAACGAAAAAATAATTTATGAAAATCAACTTGGGTAACTTGAAGGAAAAATATACTTAATAGAACAAAAGTTTTAAAAAAATAGAAAATTTAAAATTAATGATAAAAAATAAGAATGAATTTAGTAAAAAACGAGTTACGCTATTTCGCTCACTAAATTTCCAAGCTACGTTACATTAAAGGAAAGTTTCATTTAAAATGTAGCAGTCTTATTATTTCTGAATGACAATTTTATGATTAAATCAAATTCAATAATTTAATACTGTAACTTATTTTATTTTATTTTTTTAATTACCGTCGCAATCTAAAGCAACGCGAGAGCTATGCAACTAGGCTTATAGCAATACCACATGACCCGCCACACATATTTGAACAGTCAAGACTTAACTGTGACCTAACTAGGCTAAAGGATAAATATAGAGATGCTTATTGTACATCAAGATTTAATTTACTATAGCTAAACAAAAGACATGCTCATTGCTAAAACTTAGACAGACAATAACGTACTGATTGAGAAGAATGATTTAAAACATTTCCTTCAGCTTAATGTAAAAAAGACAGAAAAATAGATATAAGAATCATCAAGAAGCATTTTCTTCCTTCAAGTGAAAACAATTTTTTTTTTCACGTTCTCACACAAATATTTTCCCGAAGCAGAAGTTTAAAAAAAATAATGAAAAAAAAAACGTGGTAATCCCTACGGCACTGTTTTTCAACACCTCATCAGTTTTCTTCTTTTTTGTTCGTGAAGTATTCTTTTGTTCTAGATTTTTCATCCAGGAATTCCACGGTGTGAGTGATGTACAAGACAGAATAACCCATGGCTTAAAAAAAAAAAAAGTCAAACACATGACCGAGATTTTAGTTGAGGATGATCCCGTTTCAGCTCAAAAACATTTTTTCCCAACAGATGTATCACTTTTTTCCTCTACTCGTTTCATTCTGCAAACATACTAGCTCGTGCAAAACCTCAAAAACGTTTGTAATTCTTAGAAACTAGATGTTAGGGTTTTTATTTTCTTTTTACGTGTGTGTGTAAATATCCTGAAATACAAAAGTAATTTGCCTTTCTTATTTCCGGTTTCATTAACTACAAGTCAAAAGTAACGAAAGATTAATTCTAGAAACGTGAGAAACAGAAAAAAAAAAATTACTCGCAAAGCATTTATGTATAATAATAAATTTAAATAGTTTATTGGTTATTTTTTACTGTTAACTATTAAGTATAATTGGTTTCGCATTTTTTATTGGTTCTGTTATGTCTTTATATACATAAAAAAACCCACTACGTGAAACAAGCAGTTTTTTTTCCCGCATTCAGTATATGGTAAGTTTTGAACAGTGATACCCAACCCCCCGTTGTCCCGGCCCGGGCCGGTCCATGGATCAAAGGGTTGCCGGGCCCCCTAAAAGAACATTAAACTATTTTCTTTTTATTTAAAATTGCATTTTTTTTTCAGATTTGCGCAATTTTTCCACAAAATCACTTTTTTTTTTCACTTTAAAATCATTTTTATTCATTTTTTTTTAACTATATTTTTTTTCCCAAAAGGGCCCCATTTATATAAATGTAACAAAATTAAAATTGTTAAATAAAAACAATCTAAAATATAAACAATCAACGTGTCCCACCCTCAGCGGGCCGCGGTAAAATTATCAAACGTTGACCGGTCCGCAGCGATAAAAAGGTTGCGAAGCACTGGTCCAGAATATACAATACGAAATAACAAAAAAAAAATGTTTATTTTTGTATACTATTTATTAAAATAAATATTTGGAAGCAATAAAAATCAGGGGCAAAAACAAACACCCGCATCGCGGGGTCCCCCGGGGGTTTGGGGGAAAAAGCCTGACTGTTGCAAATTGCCTACCCTTTGTAAAATCCAACTTGAGAGCCTGAAACTTGACTTTACAGGAAGGGAGGGGGACAAATTTTCCTTCTTACGCAACTGAATAGAGTAACACTGATCTTTTAAATTTCAATAATCGCGGGAGATATAGTAAAAAATGCAGATATAAAAGTTAAGAAAATAAAGTCAAAAGCGGAATCTAAAACATTTTTCGAAATAAAATTTCAGTTCGTAGTTTTCCTTCCAAACCGGAAAAATTTTTCAAGTCATCATAATTTAAAAAAAGGCCCCCCACTATATAAAAAAATATATATAAAATATAAATATATATATATATATATATATATATATATATATATAAAAAAAAACCTAAACTTCAAAAGGCTTTTGATATTTTTTAAAATTTCCACAGTAAAATTTTCATTCGGGTTTTTGATTGTCATTTTTGATTTCATGCGGTGATCGACCCAAATGCGATAAATAATATTTTAAAAACAAATTGATTTCAATTAAAATAGTTTCGTATTTTTATATATGATCTCAAATATATATTTAAAAAGTTGAATTTTAAAAGAAATAAGAGGTGAAAGAACATACTTCAAATGATTAATTTTCTTATATAATTAATGTTCATTTACATGTAGCCATATAATTTTAAATTTTTTCCCTTAATGTCTTTTCTAAACGACAAAAAAACAGGGGCCGACGTAACCTTGTAATATCCGGGCCCCTGCCCATAGGGGAATGATTCCCAAAATTGATACAAATCTCTAAATTCCACAGCTCTGTTTCATTGTTCTACTTAATTAGCAGCTCTTAATATTTAAGTTTTTAGATTGCATTTGCGTCTGTAAAATTAGCCAACCAATGTTTGGCGAAGCTTCACCAAACATTAGTCAGTTTATTAGAAACCAAATATATTCAGAAAAGAATTATTTAAAAAAAAGTGATGTAAAGATGTGAGGGGGGAAAGGGAAAAAATAAGAAAAAAAGGGAAGGGGGTTTAGAAAAGGGGGCCGGGAAAGAGACGAAAATATCACTAAGGTATCCTGGAAAGCGTCAATCATTTTTTTCTAAAATTAAAATTTATTTGTTTCTTTTGTTATTTGTCAGGGAAAAAACGAAGGTAGTGGGGGCAAGGGAAAACCCCTTTTTAAATACGGGCAAAAAGGCCAACCGGGACCTCATGGGAAATTTTTCCAATTTCCACACCAATGTGAATATTCTGAGTCAGGAAAGATTTGAAGTTAATCAGTCTCTCTGTGCGAAGACTCTTTAGAGGCACATCATAACTTGAATTCACAGCTCAATACAATACTACCACCATAGTGTGGTCGTGATCACTCGGTAACCGCAACCGCAAAGTTAATGGGAGACAGGAAAGACTACTGGGGTGGAAAGGGTACCTTTGGCAAGTAAATTTCGTAAGCATCTGAGGATATTTCTCTAAGGGTTGAAGAACCTTTCGAGAAATCGGAACTGAAATACATGATCTAATTAGAAGACCACCGACCGCAGCCATTCGAGAATATATAGCGTCTATAATTAATAAGATGCTTCAACCAAAGAACAAGCAGCTGTTTTTATTTGATTTGAAGGTATTGCTCAGTTTCTTAACTTCCCCCATGACGCCTCTTAAAAATTTGTGACTTTGTTCAGTTTAATTTCTGGGCCCATTGTTATTGGTGAAATTTTTTTTCGAAGAACCTGGAATCGAGACTATATTTAGATTCGTATCATTTACTTAACTCTATTTGCTTATACATTGTTTAAAATGTATAAGAATTTACTTTTTAATAATTAATTTACACACACACCTCGGGATGGTGATAGATCATCAGTGTAAAAATAATCGTCACCACACCTAGAACCGAAATTATTTGCCTGTCGTGTTCGGATTGCTTCAAAATTATCCGATTAAAATTCTCCAAAAATACCATAATATACGAAATTTATTTTTCAAAAAAACTAGTAATTATATAGCATTGATGTATGAAAAAAGTTATTTAAGAAATCACCACGTGATTATCCTGATTCATCATTTTCTGGTGAGCAGAAGAAAGAATACCCGAAACAAAAATAGTAAAAACGATAAATACTACTTTTTCGTAATTTAATAAATAATGAAAAGTAATTTAAAGCTTCTAGGACACCACAATCTGATAATGATCCGTTCTGATGACAAATTGGATTCTGAAGTGGTTGCAAAGGCATGTTATTAAGATTTAATCATATGGTTTCCTTCAAATTAGCACAGTGGAGTTCATAACCAAATTTTTAAAAGCTGAGTAGTCAACATGACTTTTATTTCTCTGCATAAATCAGTTGAATTTGGTGTAGTTAAAGCAGCATTCAAATTGAAACATTTATTTCGTAAACTTATTTATAATTTGAAATAATTATTATAATACTTATTTGTATCTTACATTAAGGTATCCGACTGCGTTCGGAACCGTGATTTTGCAAAAGTATATAAATGGATAATATTTATGATATTTAGAGCCACTTAGATTAGAAAATGTATAAAGTTGTTTTAAGAATAGTATTAGAATAAAAAATTATTTAAGTACAATATTTTGACAAAAAATGAACATAGAAGGACCCATTTTCAAAATATTCTCCTTTTGTGAAAAGTGCTTCTATTATAATAATATTTTGCCTGTCTATAGCTCAGACTTCTGTACAGAGGCTCAACCAGAATTTTTGAAATATTTAACTTAGAAGTGGGTTTATCCATGTTTTACGACAACAGAAGGGAGAAATTTTAAGAAAAAAACGCCGATAATTATTTCAAATGATTGCAACTCTGAAAATAATGTGAATTTTTCAAAAAATCATAGTTGAGCCTCTGTACAGAGGTCTGAGCTATATACAGGTAAAATATTATAATAGAAGCATTTTTCACAAAAAGAGAACAATTTGAAAAAAGTTTATTCTAAGTTAGTTTTTTGCCGAAATATTGTATTTAAATAATTTTTTCTTGTCATAATGTCCTTAAAACAATTTTATACATGTATTCTAATCTAAGTGACACTAAATATGAAAATTATCCATTTATGCGCTTTTTTAAAGTCACGGATCCGAACGTAGTTTGATACCTTAAGCGAGTCAGTGTTTATTAACACGTCACACTAAAGACAACACAAATGTTAATGACAATATGTGTGAGCCTGGTAATTTTAAACTTCGGTCAAGTAAGGAGCACAACACCTGAGCTAGCACTCCGTCTCTTAACTGCCACAACATGACAATAGGAGGACCTGAGCTTTAACAGATTTAACGTGTATCAGCCCCTCTTCATGGCGGGTCTTCAGAGACATCAGGACCCAAACTCATGACACACCGCCCACAATACCATAGCCAATAGGCTATCAAGGCTTTATCGCCACACGTTTAAAAACAACACATGGGTTATTAGCGACTTACCTTGTTATTTTGAGTCAATATTAATGATACTTAAGTTGGCGACCCACTCTCCAAACTCCCACATCCCACCAACGAGATGGCTTTCAGTTACCGATTTAACAAACATCAACCCGTTACATGACGGGATTTCAGAGACATCATGTCTCAAAAACACTACTTCATTGCAGCAACGTCTATTCCATGACCACTTGGCTACCAGGACCACAACTATTTCAAGAAATACATGAATAAATAACAGATTAAGATTCACTCGTGTACATACAAAAAAATATCCACCCATCCTTCCGTCAATTTTCAAGAACTACAACTAGGCGCATTACACCCACGATCGCTTTAAACCAAGTTAAATTTTAAATAATAATAATAAATAAAAGACAATGTACACAAGCCTTAAAAAACAAAAAGGAGACGCCCTTGATCACCACCTTATCCACATTATCATCACCCAGCGAGAACGATAAATCCAGATCACTCCCGTCCAAACATACTGGGCATGTTTGATGACAACGGAGCTGCGGGTGGACGGTCCATCCCTTGCATACCCAAGTGGTGGCAAAGGGATAAGTCACATTTCTCGGGGTATTAATTCCGTCTGGCGCCTCGCAGGGACGAGACAGTTCGCCCACGGACTACCGATTTCCACCCACTCATGCAAAGCACACCTCCTGTCAGTTCTCCAGGAAGAATTGAGGAATGCGTCCATCCTGAAGGTCGGAGAGTTGAATCACTCGTGTCTCATCAACCTCCGCTAAACATTGGCATTGAATGGGTGAGTTCTTTTGGCCGAAGAGTGGACTATTTAATAATGACTAAACACTATCGTTTGAATAAGATGACTTAGTGGTTATATTTGCTTATGATTTTGATTAAATTTATAAATTTAATAGGGATCACTTCAGAACTATTAAGAAGAGAGACTGTTGAAGATGAGGATATTGTATCATCAGGGACTTTATAAAGGCATGGGGGTCAATTAGGCCCGGACCAAGGGTCTCATCTCAATCTAGACTCGGCCTCAATAAGGTCATGATCCGAATAATTTCAATTGTTATTTGTTATTCCCAGACAAATTCTGTGAAAATGTCAGAAATCGAATAAATCGCGGTTGAATAATTTAAGTTTTAATACTCATATAAAAGTGAAATATTATTAACAGCTGGATTTTGAAGACATAATTAATAATTTATGAATTTAAAATGATGAAAACGAATTTTTTTAAATAAAACTGCATTTTATTACGGATTGCTTTTGTTGAATTCAATATGTATATACACCAAATTCAATAAAAGGGTCGCAGGAAGGGGGTGGGGGACCATTTTTTTCCACAGGTACTCAAGGTCCGCAAGAAGTCTAAAGAGATCCCTAGATATTGCGTATTATCTAGGAAAAGAATGTAGAGATTTCAGACCACAAAAGCCGTATAGATATTCACATTTTGTTGGGCCGCTGAAATAAAATTTACAACGTCCATTGCATGGCTGAATAAGAACAAACTGCATTGAAGAATTCAATTACAACGTGGAATTTAAAACAAATAGGGTAAAAGCACTGGTGTAGCTAATTCTGAGTGGGTACCGTATCAAAAATACTTGCACACCCTTTTTTGGGGCCCCATAATAAATTAAAAAATTTTACCACATATGTTGGGGCCCTGTAGCTTGGGGGCCCCGTATCATTGATATGGCGGTAGCTACGCCCCTGGGTAAAAGGAAGAAACAAAATTTGCTCAATTTTCATATACCAAGTACAAAAATAAACTGTACATGATTTTTTGTTATTATCGCCACTAACAAAACCATTATGGAATTAAGGTCAAGGTGAGAGAGAGTGTTTATTAAAGTCACACTATAAAGCAACACGAGGGCTATTCACGACGGACCTCGTAATTTTGAGTCATGGTGAAGTGACGAGGACGACACTTGACCACACCTCTCTCCTAACTTCCACCTCACGTTAACGGGAGAACTTTGAGCCTATAGGCAGATTTAACATGCAAAAGATTCTTCACAGTGAGGGTTTTTAAAGGCACTTCGGTTCAAACAAATGACATACCAGCCAGAAATCTGAACATGACCACTAGGCTACAGTGGCCACTGTAAGCAAGGAGATTTCAGTTTGTCAGAAAAACTGGAACATTGATTTCTTATGGACGTCATACATTTAAGCACATGAGAGATGTGGTGTGTGACAGACCTCTAAATTTTGAACCATGGTCAAATGTTGTGAGCGACGCTAGAACAGGCGCCTACTCTTCAAGCTACCACACCAGGCCAAACAAAAACCTTGGCGTCGACAGATGTAGCGTGCATTAGCCGTTCTACATGAAGGCTCTTTAGTGGAATCAGGAATGAACCCATGGCTAGACTGAAATATTACTAACCACGAGCTCGATCCTAAGACCCTCAGTTATCAGGACCACTTCGTGTTTGTTGGTTATTCATCAAAACGAAGAATAAAATAAATCAATACTTAATGGCAAAATAAACAAATAATCTATCTTGACTTTCTTATTAAATATTTTTAATTGATTATCTAAAAGGTTGCGGAGCTTGAAATAAAATTTAAAGAGCTTTATTTGCGCGTAGCATACGAATGTATACCTTGAATTGTTGATACGTTAAAGAAGTTTCAAATATTTAGAAAATTTAAAATAATCTAGTTAATGAAAAAAAATCATTTCATAAACTCGTTATAATACATACATAAATGTAGATTTATTTCGAAATTCCTATAGAAAAGAGGAAAAATAAAAGTGCTAATAGCAACTTATTTATTTACAGCCATAATCGGAGACAACTTTTTAACAATTTCTTAGAGATCTCGAGCAGGAAACGAAATACATAACAATGGTAGAGAAATATCTCCAAATTTTCCTTAAAAGAACAATAGAGTGAGAAAAATCCTCTTTTCCTCCTATAAATTTAAGAATATAATTTTTTTACCATTCAAAACTGCATTGAAAATGAATCATTTAAATAAAAAATGATACGCAAATAAACAAACGGAAAATGTTTCGTTACCTTGTGAATAGATAGTCTTAGCACTACATCTACACATTTTAAGATTCTATCATATCCTACAGCTTTTTTTAAATATAATTAGATTCCTTTCTTGCGTTAATATTTAAAAGGTAGTATGAAAAGCCAAGTTAAAGGTAAGACTGAGAGCTTCAAAAGATATTTATAATTTGATATTAAAAGAATATAAAATAATTTTTAGGAATAAAAATTTTCTAATGACATTTTATAATATAGTTCAAATAAAATTACCACTGTAACATTAAAGTATTTAAACAGAGTAAACTATTCCAAACACTTCAATTTGATTCAAAATTTTTTGAAGAAATACACCGTTTTTTCCTATTGTTTATTAAGTATAAAAGTGCAGGAAATTAATATTTAAAAATTGTTTTGAAATTAACTATTTTTTACTCATAATATTGATTTGTTAAAAAATATTAAACGCTATCACCACCAAAACATTCTTAATTCTATTTTATAAGATAATTCTCAACAAAACATACCTCTTGGAGAACTAATTTCTAATTAAACCATGAAAAGGATTTTTTCTGGAATAATTCAATGTATAGAGACATTTTAACGATGTTCATTGGGGTTTTGAAAGGAAACCATTAGTAAGAAGTGAAAATCATTGATGGAACCCTAATGAAAAAAATAGTGATAAATTATACACCGTAAAATCCGGCTTATAACGCGCACTTTGAACACAAAAATAATGTGGAAATTTAAGAGTGCGCGTTATACGCCGGGTATAGGGCTGCGGTAGCCCAGTGGTTAAGGTATCGGATCATGGCAGGCACACATGTCATGAGTTCGAGCCCAATACCACTTAAGACCCGCGTGTAGGGCAGCGATGCACGTTAAATCTGTCGAGAGCTGAAACGTCCTCCCGTTGGTGTGTGGTGTGGTAGTTAGGAGAGGGGGTGCCAGCTCAGGTGTCGTCCACGTCACTTGACCATGGTTCAAAATTACGTGGTCCGTCGCCAAAAGCCCTCGTGTAGCTGAACAGTGCGACGTTAATATTCACTCACTCACTATACGCCGGGTATAAAAACGATAGCTTTAAAAATAACAAAAGAGATGAACATAAAATTTTTTTTTATTCTATTTGTTTCGAAATACTGTTTATTTAAAAGAAATGACTTGCTTTATGAACTAAAAGAGATGTAGTTCTAGAAGTATACTATTTTTTTCAAAAATTTGGAATACCTCGAATAAATAACTTCAAAACATAAGAGCAATGTATACTAATGTTTCAGATTTCTTCGTAAAAAAGGGGGTACGCGTTATACGGCGAATATACCTAAAAATTAAAAAATGCGGCTTGAAAGTATGGGTGCGCGTTATACGCCGGATTTTACGGTATGTAAAGGATACAAAGAATGGTGGTAAATTAATGTCGAAATGCCATCCGAAATTGCTTTCACCAAACCAAATAAAACAAAGAATATATTTCAGTAATTATTATTTTTTTCTCCGACTTCCATAATATGTCCCTGTACTCCAGTTTTAATTTCATTCGCCCTCCTGAATGATTTTCATTTTCCTATTTCTACATCGCAAATCAAAATCAAGAGAGCGACATGTATCAGTAAAAGCAACTAAAATACAAAGGAATTCCAATGCCACTGAATAAGGAAATATGAAAACATAGCATTCGTTATCTTCACAAGGACACAGGAAAAAGTAATAAATACTTGAACAAAAAAGAGACGCAGAGAAGTTTTTACAAGTCGAAAACCAATTATGCTAAAATGTGTGTTCAAAACTTGAATTGACAATCAATTCTTTGAATCAGAGAAAGCTTTCTAACAAGATGGCACTTTTCCTGTAGCAATAAAAATCTGATTGCCACAGTGCGTATGTAAGCCTATCTTCCATGCAAGTTTTTAAGAGTGCGTGATAATATTATGCAGAGTTAGTTTTAAAATTAAATACGCACAAGTATATTGACTACAGTTAAAATTCTGTAGATTTGGTTGAAGCATGCTGTATACACAAAGGAATTGAAAAATGATCAACTCAACTTCGAATAAAGACATATACTATGAGTTAAATGAAAACTTTAGTTAAATAATCGTAAAAGAGTTATTAGAAGCTTTGGTTTTAGTATAAAGGCATTTTTTTTCCATCCCTCTCAGGCGATAAGCTAATTTCTTTTTAATTTTTCAATTCCTACTATTAACTCACTCTCTCTATATATATTTATTTATTTGCTTCTTTGTATATTTATTTATCCTGGTGGAAATTTCAATCGTTAATAAAATACATTTTAAAGCACTCAATTGAGCTGAAATTTAATATCCATGATTATTTTGGATGGCAATACAATAATTTAATTATAATTAATAAAAATTGATTAAAACTAATTATCTAAAGAATTACAAATAGCAGCCACGTTGGCGCCTTGTGTCAAAACTTGAAAAGGTTTTTTTTTTCTCACGTTTTTAAGCCTTCAGTTGAACTGAAATTTTATATACACGATTGTTTTGGATGACAATACGATACTTTAATGATAATTAATAAAAATTAATTACCACTTAATGTTGCGATTCTGTCTTTTGTATATACATATTTATATTAATTGTAACTATTTAATAAAAAGTAGCTAAAATAAAAATTTTCTTTGTTGATCTAAGGAATTGACTTAAAACTTTTTTTTAAATTACTTGTTTTTTGAGGAATATTTTTTAAAATAAACCTAATGTTTAAAGTATACAAAATTCATCTTGAACAGGTAAGAGATGTATGTTTTACAACCCTTGAAAATTTTCTCTCATTTTTTTTAAAGTAAATAGGTTTTAAAAGTTTACTTAAGTATGTAATAATAAAAGTCTTGCTTGTTTATAGACAACATTATAGGCTATCACTAGGACTCAAATACAATTATTAAACTAATTAGTTAATTAAATTATTTTTTATCTACGTAATACCACATGGGGATAAAACATGAAATTCGTATGATGTAATCCTCGTTTTGATCGCAATCCATTTTACTTTGACATGATCTTCAATTATGTAAAAATTAAATCTTACCGCGAATAATATATCGAGTGTCTAAAAAGTATGGATACATTTCCAAATTTTAATTACAAATAAACAAAGATATTCACACTTACGATTTTTATGTTCCATAAAGAAAATACCAAAGTCTTTTTACAATGTTTTATTGCTGTTGAATAGTAAGAGTCGTTAGGTAGCGCTGTTGCAGTAAGCTTTTTCAATTTAGAAGTTGTCTTGTGGCAACAGTATCAGTGCATGATCTTTCTTAAAATGTAAACACGCTCTCTAGTGAAATATTCGTGTGTCGAAATGCTAAACTAAAAATAACTTGAAATATGCAACTATATATATTTTTGAAATATGCAATTATTTGTGAACTATTCTATTCCTATTGTAAAATTCTTTATCATTGAAATATACTCAACAGCGTCAAATTGAACTTGAAATTTTTATTGAATCAGTTTTCTTTTACCAGACTGGAATTCGAAACCAAAACTTTTAGGCTCAGAACACAATTTCATACAGTCCGCTGGTTTAATAATAGTGCTTCAATACACAATTGCACGATTTCAGTGTACGCACCATTAGTTACACGCAAAAAACATCCGAGTCTACACAAGTCCATCTCAACTTCTGCTACGGCTGCTAGATTTTGTTTTAGAACAATACTCTGCCAATCGTCATAAATCTTTCAAGCCACTTATAAATTGGGAATCTTGAAGGTGGACTTCGTTTATGGGTTGTCCGAAATTTACACTGTATATGTGTTGCAGATTTAAATTCAATAAACCAATGCTGAAACTTGCGCTTGTTCTTGTGAAGTCATTTTGAAATGAGAATTTTGCAAAACACGTGGACGTTACCCCATCTCTATAGACTGCATTTCATTAAACACAAACTTTAAGGTATTCCGACTACGTTCGGAACCGTGATTTTGCAAAAGCGTACAGACGAATATGTATATTTTTTTAATATTTAATGTCACTTAGATTAGAATACACGTATAAAATTGTTTTAAGAATATTATTACAGTAAAAAAATTATTTAAATGCCATATTTTGGCAAAAAATGAAAGAATACCCTTTTTCAAAACATCATCCTTTTATGAAAAATGCTTCTATAATAGTAATATTTTGCTTAGATATAGCTAAGACTTCTTGAATTACGAATTTTGAAAAATTCACATTTTCAGAGTTACTACCAGCTGAAATAGTTATCAGTTTTTCTGTTAAATTTCTCCACTCTGATCTATTAAAATATGGATAAATCCACTACTAAATTAAAAATTTCAAAAATATTAGTCAAACTCTGTACAAAGATCTGAGCTATACATAGGCAAAATATTATTAGAGAAGAATTTTTCATAAAAGAAGAATATTTTGAAAATAAAAAAAATTCTATGTTCGTTTTTTTTGCCAAAATATTGCATTTAAATCCTTTTTAATTGTAATAATATTTTTAAAACAATTTCATACGCGTATTCTAATCTAAGTGATCCTAAATATTAAAAAAAAAATATTCGTTTGTACGCATTCGAAAAATCACGGTTCTGAACGTAGTCGGATACCTTAATCTTTTCTTCATGGAACATAAGAAACCGTAAGAGAAAGTCTTAATTTGTTTATTTTTAATTTATTTTTGAAAGTGTAGATATGTGTTTTTTGGACACTCTCTCTCCATATATTATATATATATAACATTAAAAATTTTTTATCACTCAATAAACAAATATTAGTTGATGATAAAAAAGTCTGACAGAATCCCCAATCCTATAATAATGCATATTAAAAAAACTTTCCACTGAGAAAGTGATCAATGAGGTTTAAAAATTTGCTATCTAACATTCATCACTACACTTAATCCAAAATCAAATCTCTCTCTCTTTTCATCCATTTTTGAAAACAAAACATTTCTTGAAGTAGATAAAACTAACAAAAACTTACAAAATTGATGATCTACATAATCCGATTTTATGAATTCCAAACATTTAAATCGATAGCATTCGATCTTGGCAATCCAGCTCTGCATAATAAACAAGGATCAGTTCTGCTATGATGAGTTTTTTGTCTCGTTCAGTTAAATCAAACCATGCGAAGCGAACGACGCATATAATGGAGGGATGTTCACAGTTCATTCATTCATTCATTCGATTTTGCACCTCTTGCTTTACTAACACTTTCAAGGGCTACCTTTTGATTGGCAACAGTACAGGGAGGGCAGGAAACGGTTCTTCAGTTGAATGAAACTTCCCTACCATTTTGAAAGTAAAAAGAACAAAAACAAAAATGTGTTTACAAACCAGAGCATTCTTTTGCGTGTTCCAGGGCACAATGATCATCAGGAATCAGGATATCCCGTCATTCTAAATATAAAGCGCGTAGTATGAAACTAAAAACTGGCTTGGTAATAACGTATTCTCAGAGACAGCTTCGAAATAGATTTCGTTATTTGCATGATCTTTCGTTTTAAGGAACAATTATTATGAGTATTTATCCACATCAACATAAAGCTCCAATTCAAAAAGTTTCATACTTGATTTCATTTCCTTTAGATAGAGCGCGCGCACACACACATTTTTATATATCATATACAGAGGCATAGCTACCACCATATCTACCGTATCAATGATATGTGGGGCCCCCAAAACTATACCCTCAGGGGCTCACCTTCTTTAGGTGGGTACGGGTGTCACAATCCCGAGGTACCCTAGTGATCTTTTCCTTTTCCCAAGGGTTTACTACCTTTGGTAAAGACGGGTGTCACGACCCCGGGGTACCCCAGTGATCCTTCTCTATTTTCGACCCTCCATTTTGTCATCCAATTTCTTCTTTTCCCGTCCAGACCACAGACCTATGAATGCTTGGCGCAGTATAGCCAAAACTGGCTCTTGCGCCATAAAACACCAAACTCAACTCAACCCCAAAGCTATAGCTGCCTCAACATGTGTAAGTGCAGTCCCCCTAACAGGGCTCTCAATCTAAAAAACGGCCCCAAAAGAATTTTGATACAGTGCCCGCTCAGAACAAGCTACGCCGATGATCATATACTAAATTGCAATGTCTAACTTAGAACTAATCCATAAATAGAAGTATAAAGGAGCATTATTGGACGCAGTAATATATCAGCAAACTCTTAGGCTTAGGAATTAAGACTGTAGGGTTAAACAGGGCTAGTCACCCTTCAACCTACATTTGCCTATATTACTGGGTTAAAAGAAAGAGAAATTGGTGTAAGAACAAAATAGTTTAAAAAGCTTAGACCAAAAGCCATAGTAAAATGAATCTTCATATCATAAGAAAAATACCATATATATTTATTTATTATGCCACATATTCTGCTTGTATACCATATATTCATGGATTAAAATGTTTTAAGTAACCTTTTTATAGAATTAATATCGAACGAAACCAACAAAACAAATTTATTAGGATTAAAACTGTTTGTTTGAATGTGATTTCCAACAAAAAAACTCGAATTCGTTTTCTAATACACGATTATCAAGTTGTGTTTTTGTGTGTTATTTAGTTTTTTCATCAACCAAAATGCCATACTATCATTTTCTGAGAGGATTGACCTCGGAGCTCTTCTTTTTCTTGTACAAACCTCTCTACTTATATATTATAATCTAAAGTATATTAATATATTCAGATCATAAAGAAATAAAATGTATTAATATCCAGAAGAATTTTTGAACATATAATTGAGTTTCCAAAATGTAATTAAAATAACTTTAATTATATATGTATTTCAAACCACTTACATAAATAAGATTATTGTGGAACGAAAATAATAAGAAATAAGAGCCCAAAACAAGGAGCAACTAATAATCCATGTAGAAAAGAAGATTCACGCGGAGAGAATAAAAAATAAATAAAGTATAATTTATAACTTATTTAATAAGCTTAGATCATGAGGAAGTTATGCAATTAATCAAAACGAAAAAACACCCATTTAATTAAATAGATTGAAAATGAATAATGAATCGTGATTTTATGGAGCTAATTTAATTTTGGATGCATGATCATCAAATTAAAAGAAATCAATTAAAACTGATGCCTAGTAAGTGATAGTGGATCGCAAGCAAAGGAAAGTACAACCATTTTTTATGATCTGAATACGAAAGCTGGCATTAATGAGTGCATATTAATTAAAAATGAGTTTGAAACAATCTGTATATATATATATTCAATACTGCATCATTAATTTTTCAGATCTCACACTAAGAAAAAATGCAGATCAAAACACACACAATTCTCTAGACAAATCTATCATTATTAAGGTTACAAAATGTAACAATATCATACAAGTCACGATCTTATTAAAACAAATTGCAGTGCGTAAGATGAACTGAGGTGAATTAATACTCATTTCGCGATTTTGAGACGTCAAGATGAAGAAACAGTTCGTATGTATAAAAGCATTTTGATGATAATCTGCATACTGAATTAGACTATATTTAAAATGATTGATATGCGCTATTTAGCAATGGGCTGAGTCTGGCAAAACTGACTGGAAAAGAATATCGTTTACTATTGTATTACATTAATATAGGCCGTATTTCTTCAGAAAGACCGCGACAGGACTCTTCTTATATCTTTATTAAGTTATCTGGGATTTGTGTATGAGTGAGCCAATGTTAATAATATGCGGCTCATACGAATCAAATAGGGCTCTCAGGACTCTTAAATTGCAAATTTTTCAATTTTTTGAAAAAATTTACATGTTAAAGCCTAAATATTTTTGAGCATTTTGGTACCAAAATTGTGTTAATACTGAGAAAATTTCGAAGTTATTCAGAAGTAAGTAGTGAAACTTAAACGAAAACACTATCTCTTTCTTATCTTTTTTAAATTCATTTTTTAAAACAAAATTTTTTGTTGTGGCAGGATTTCAGAAACTATTTATATCAATTTGAAATTTTATACACGTGTTCAAAAAATAAGGCTCTTCATTACTTATACATCAATTTTCAAAAAACATTAATAGAATTTTTTTCATTTAAATTTGAATTCTCAAAATTTTAAAAAATTTCTAAATTTTTTAAAAGTTAGTATAACTTCAAAAGAGAACATTTTTATAACAAGTAAAATTAATTTTGTAAATTTTGATCAATTTTGTACTTCCGAATCCTGAGCGGTGTAAAGTACTAATTTTCATATTTTTGAAAAACTGTCCATTTTTTTATAACTTTTAAAATTTTTTCTCAAATTCTCTGAAAATTTGAGAAATAATGCAAATATATATGATTATCATGTGACAAAAATTTCAAATTATTGTTTTGTTTTATTGCTAAGTTACATTGGTTTGAAGAAGGATGCTTTTATTGAGTGCAGGGATATCAAAACTGACATTAGAATTATACTTATTGTCCTATTTTAAAATTTAGATAAAATTTCAAATCTGGTAATTGTGTAAAGATGTTCTGCTAAAGATCCGCCAAAAGTTTTCAAAAATAAAAATTTGTTACATGAGCAATTTTATTCAACTACATTTTTCTTTTTACCATGGTGCGCTATTATTGTTAACAAATCAAAATTTTTTAAAGGAAGTTTCCAGTGAAATGTATGAACTGGATTGACTGGATACACGTGATTAAGATTATCTGATTATGACGTCACATAATTTTAGCCCATTCTATTTCAAATATATTTAAATCCAATTTAATCAAGATTGAAACTCTCTTGCTCACAGTATACTACAGTACATTTATTAAATTGCTTCATTATAGAATAAATAGAATTACACATTTTTCGAAAAATTTAAATTAACTTTTGAATTACACAAATTAAAAAAACTAGTTTCCATCGAAAATTATTCCTTGATTGGTTGGGAATGTTGTAATTGCTTTTATTTAATAATATAATTTTTGGCCACAATTTTAGCCAAAAATTCGACATAGCTGTATTTCGTATTCATTCTAGCAAAAACACTTACTATACGCCCTTCAGAAATTTTTATAAAAATCACAAAATTGTATATATTATTAAACTCAGCATTATTATTTATAATTCAAAATAATATGTTGGCACTTACATATTGTACCATCATCTTCCTCAAATGGTTAAAACGTCGCCAAATGCAGCGATGTGCAGCCAATAGTGGGAAATGATTCCCCATGCATGTAACAAATTCAATAATCTTGTTCGCGCATACGATGGTTTTATAATTGAGGAAGCTAATCGATGGTGTAATACGCAAGTACCCATTTTTTCATACTACAGATTTTTCTGAAGACACTTTTTAAGAATAAATATGTACAAAATTAAATTTTTAAAAATATTCCGGGAAGACAGTTGAAACTTTTTTAAAAATTCAGCAATTTAACCACGATCGCGAGATTTTGAGATTCCTTTAGAGAACATTTGTCAGTAACACATTTTTATTTAACTTCTTGACATTCAAATGAAATGATTCGAATGACTTAAAAGAAACAAAATTCCTAGAAATTTTAAATTACTAATTTTGTTACGAAATATTTTGATTTGATTGAAAATTTCACAAAAAAACAAGTTAATTATCTAGAGGCTGGCGAAATCACTTTAATAACATTATCGATTCGGATGACAGAATATTCAAAAAAGATAAAAAAATAATATCGTCGGTTTAATTATCAGAGTGCGTAACTCCATCTGGGATACTAATTTGATACAGTAGGGCTAGGCGTCAAGTTGTTGTTTATGTTCGCCATATAGGCGATAATATTACAATATGGTTTACTTTGATATTTTTATCGTGCGATATTGTTACAAATTTTGTGTAATGAACGCTTAAAATAGTGTAAATAATTTATATTTTGGAGTATAATACATTAATATTTCTTTCTGTTGTATTTATTTTATGTTAAAATCTTGCCACCACCCTCACTTCGAAATCTAGTTTTATTATGAAATAAAAAAATAATGATTACACTGATCGAAGGAATAAATTAAAAGCGGAGCGCACATTGAGGCATGGCATAGACAAAACAAAAGAGAGACACTAGGCCGTCATCTTGGATTTCATGTAACCCGACAACAACCGCTGCTTGGCGCGATTAAGGAATTGCGCCAAAAAGCGCTTGGCGCGTTGCACTCCTATATCAAATCAATTACACCAGTGGAGTTACGCAGTCTGATAATTAGGCCGACGATATATAGTTTCCTAGAACTTGCAACCACTCGTATAAATTGATTAAAAAATAAGAAAAACATTGCATAGAATTTATAATAAATTATTTATTTATCATATTTAAAACTTCATTATATTTTTTACTGTAGAATTTATTTAAAATATTATGATTTATGCTCTGGTAACAGTTCTAAACCACGTGAACAGAAACAAACAAAAAAAATCGATATTCTGTTCATTAATTCTGAAGCACATTTTCCATATATCGTGGACTATTATGATGTATTATTCATTCTTGGGTATGTCAAGTGATTCATCAAAAAATAATTAAATCATTTTATAAAAAATAAAATACTATGTGGCCTTTTAAATATAAGCCTAGAGAAATTACATGCAATTTATAACGCGTTCTCAAGCAGCTGTCATTATCTTGCACCGACGTCATAATTTAAAAATCGCCCTTGTAAAATGCTGATACTTAAATCTCGGATCGAAAGTTCCGAAAGAGGCTCTCAAGATCGGGTGTCATAGATTGAGTATGATAAATTGAGTGACTAAAATATTTTTCAATTATACAGAATATCAACTTTGATGGAGCACTATCAAAAAGGGAGGTATTCGAATTAGAGAAGTGAGCACGAGGGAAAAATACATTAGCCTTATAGAAGTACAAGCGATGTTTTAGGTAACGTAGAAAAGAAATTTTTGAGAAAATTATAGCTTTAGATATATATTTAAGTAAAATTAATGATGGTAAATAGAATGAAGAGAGGAGATAAAACAGAAATAAAAGCCAGTCATTAAACACCAATGCGTCCATTTATAAGATTAGTTGCAAGAAGACTTGATTGGTTGGTTCCGTATAACATTGATTCTAGTGAACACCTCGCGATGATGAAGTGATGAAGATGACACTTAGCTGGTATTTATAACACACCAATTATGAGCTTTAAAACTAAATTGAGTTAAAAAGGCAGCAACTTTCTTAACATCAAATGATATTTTTTGATGGAAAAAACGCATGGACTTGAACTTGTGATTTATAGTCATTTTACAACTACTAGTTTACAGATTTCGTAATTTTGAAATAATAAAACTATAAGGATAACACCGAAACTTTTAACCCTTAACTTCCCGCTGTTGCATTTCTGCAACATATGATTTATTTTAATTTAACAGACTCAATATTTTTTTTTAATTACCTACTAATCACTTATCTGAGAAATTACTGCAACGAAATACATGCTAATTTTGTCACTAGATGGAAGTACATTTTTCCAGAAATCACAATTATAAAAATCTCCGATGCCTCAAGAACTGTATTTTTTGCTATAAAAAGAATCCATTATATTTTATGCTTCCTCTTTGTTTTATTGACGAAATAAATTACCAGGTAAGAAATTTAAACATTTTATGATGAATAATAAAGTCCTCATATAAAAAAAAGTTTTGTAATTTACAGCATTACTGCGCAATTTTGCACTTCTGCAACAAACAAAAAAATGATTGAAATTCAATTTAAAACAACTAATTTTTTTTTATGTATTTTTCCTTTTTATTATTACTTGAGAATTAGCAGATATAATTTTTTCATAGAAATTTTAAGAATTGGGAAGTTAAGGGTTAAACTTTAGTAGTTATTTTTTGGTTGCAAAATTTGACAGGAAATATTAGAAAAAGTTTAAGTAGGCTGTGACTCTGACCTTTTGAGCTGTCTCCCTCGAGAAATAGTATAGAGTACGGGCAAATCGCTAAAGGGGATCGCTCAGTGGATTGCCATGGTCGCAGTTCTGAAGAAACATTCTTTAAAACCAAATAAGAGTTTAGAATTGACTCATTAATGATAATTCCAAAATTGCAGTTTTATATTGTTGTTACAGATGTTTTTCTGTATATACTAACGAATTTAAAAAGAATTAAGAAGTGTGAACAAATATATAGAATTTTACGATATTCAAATTATAAAAAAATGTTTGTCCATGCAAAATTTTACGTTCTCTATTTGTTTCTGAAAAAAAAAAAATAATGAATAATAAACCTAAAGAGAAACGAAGCAAAAAAATATTATCTCAAATATAAGGTATAAAGATATACCATACATTATTAATTATTCACTTATCGGAAGGTATTCGATTTTAAAAAAAAATGTCTACAAAAAATTATCTAAACACTTCAAAAGAAGAAAATGGGAGTGGGGGACTATTTGAAACACGAATAAAAGTACCCCCCCTTTCCAAAAAAATGATTTCAAAGTAAAATTTTTCTTCCCAAAGTCCCAAAAACAAAATAGCACCTGTCGCCCAACATCCAATGATTGAGCTGAAAATAATGGTTTCTAGTGCGTACACCTGCAGCCCCACAACAGCTAACCTCCATTACAAGAAATTGAATGTAGCAAGCACAATTTTTCGCGCCGGTCCGTTCTAAAAGAGATCATTCATAGAATTATAAAAGAACCAGGAAGAAAAAGAACCTGCCATCGCGTCCCCAAACACTCATAGCGGGGGTTCTGTTTTTCCTATAATTTTTACCACGGTTATTGACCTTGATGAGTTCGCGGGTTGATTTTTATATTTGGGAATTTCTTTTGTTCACAGAGAAACATTGCATAAGCGTAAAATGATGGGAGTTTTGCAAGGATTAAAAGTAATTTCAGGTGTTTTCACCTTTTTTTTTCAAAACGCACGAAATTTATCAAGTTGCATCTGCGATTTGTGCTCAATATTGTCACATTTTTATACGCACAATATCTGTGTATATATAAACACTGCATCTAAAAAAACTTTAAAAGTTTTTCATAATGATTGATAGATAAAAAGAGTATGATCCAATGACAAGGATAACACCCGGCACCAAACTCTCCTAATTTATGAGCCTCGAAAAATCTAATTTTCATCATTCCTGCTGCGTGAATGAGTGTTCAATTTTGTTTTTTAACGTCGCACTATAAACACGGTCACGTGATGAGGATGAAACCTGAGCAGACACTCCCTCTCCTAACTTACACACCACACCTACGGGAGGATTTTGAGCCTCGGCATATTGAACGTGCATCGGCTCCTCTACACGGTGGATCTTCAGCGGCACCAGGGGAAAAAACTTACGACAAACTAGCCACGAATTCGTAACCTTGACCACTTGGCTAATGCGGCCACATCATCTCTACTGTGATTGAATGAATATTACTGTCGCACTGTTCAGCTACTCGAGGGCTTTTGGCGACAGACTTCGAGGTACCCGAACCATGGTTAAGTGACTAAGACGACACCTGAGCTGGCATTCCCTCTTCTAATTACCACATCACACCAAAGGGAGAGGTCGTTGATCATCATCGTGAGCTTGATGCCATCACCCCTTTGCTGCGTTAACCTTTGAATTAATTTAGTAAAAATTAATAACACCCAGAAGCAGTTGCGCACACAAGGGGGTGTCCTAGGGGTCCGGACCCCCAAAGCCCTTTATTTTTTTCCCGATTGATTATAATTCTAAGTACATAGTGCGTAAAATTTAATTAAGTATTTGTTATTAATGATTAATTTTATTAATGCTAATTATTTATTCAATAATTAGTTTTTTTACTGTGTTTTTGTTCCCGAAAATCGACAGAATCAAAAGGGAGCATAATACAAGAATGGTATACTTTCGACCCCGGACCCCCGACCCTTGAAAAATTCACCAGTGACGCTGCTTCCCAGAAG